>VYXD01012403.1:206400-247387 GCA_013397195.1 Hylia prasina | reverse complement strand
TTTTTTTTTGGGACGGGGGGGGTTTGGTAGCTGAGAAATCTCTAAGTTGTTCATCTGTCATTTGAATTTTACCAGCCAGCCTGATTTTATTTTGGAAAATAATAGCAGCTCTGTAATTTCAACAAATTAGATCTTATAATTAGATTTCAAGATAATTGCTAGAAAAATAATTAAGAAGTTATTCTGGGACAACTGTTGGAAATCAATGAAGTATCAAGATGTCACTATATTTTCCATACATAACTGGTTAACACTTTGAAGGTAAAATTCTAATGTGTGTAAAACCACTTTAATCTGAACTGAGAAAAATTATAAAAGATACAGTGCACTGGGGATCAACATTACAAAAATTTATTGCATTGTTGTAATAATCAAGGTAATAAAACTTCATTGAACTTTTAACTAAGTAGTCTTTCAGCAGCTCACACTGAATAGATGAAATAATGATTTTCTTGTGGGGGTGAGGGTGAGGTGTGAAGAAAGATATTTGACTTTGTGGATATTTAGGATAATCTAAAAAACAGCCCCAGTGATTTATATCAACTGATGAGGTAAAAAAACAGGATTCTCACAGTGTGGCAATTATTAAACCCAATTTCAGTATCCCTGTTGATGTTGATTCATGGACTCAGTAGCCTGTGGCAGAGAAGAAACCTCTGGCTCTGATAAATTAAATTAAGAATGGAAAAGTGTGTTCAATGAAAGATATCAAGTGGCTACTGCTGGAAAATGTAGTCCAAAGCCTGTGTTTAGAAGGACCATGATTTGGAAAGGTGAATGTGCTACATATGCAGTCAAAGCAGCCGTGACTGTTGTGGGAATTCTTGGAAAAACTTAATGCTCTGCTGTACTCATACCTTTTTTTTTTTTTTTTGGTTGGTTTTTTTTTTTTTAACCTCTGGACATTTTTTGATATAGATATTGGTTTATGGAGTAGTAAAGTCACAGGATGAATCATAGAATGATTCATAGAACAGTTTGTGTTGGAAGGGACCTGGAACCCTTCTTGTTCCAACTTTGTTTCTTTGCTCCCTTGTTACAAGGGCAGGGACATCTTCCACTAGACCAGGCTGCTCCAAGCCCCATCCAACCTGGCCTTAAAACCAACCTGACCTTGAAAACCTGCCCTACTCCAGTGGAGAATATCAATCCCAGCCACTTCAAAAGCAATGAAGATTCTTCTGCAGTGCAGTTGTGAAAGTCATCCGAATCTGAATTATTTCACACCTCCCTGAAATGTAGCTGTGTCCCATGTGTACCTTGGCGGTTCCTCAAATAATTTACTTTGGATGAGAGTGAAATAGTGAAGCTGCAGGCAAGAACTGCTGCAATACATGGGGACACCTGGCTTTCCTGAGAACATGCTGTGGAACAAGATGCAAATTGTTCCATACCTCTTACAGATCTGTTCTTTATCAGACAAATTGTTCCATTTTTTCCCCCCCCTGTACAATGGGAATAGACACAAAACACAGACATAAAAGGTGTAAATTAATGCTTATAAATCTTCTCTTTATCGATAAGGATATTAGGGAGCCATAAGCTAATGTTCGTTTTCTGTGTCTTATGAGCTGAGAATTTGTTTCCTAGCCAAGGAAGGAGCTGAGCTAGACAAACGAAAAACAGAAATTTCACAATTTTTCACAGTCCTTTAATTCATAAACATCTGTGGCCACAAATCAAGCAGTAGTTCATCACAACAATAAGAGCACCTCTCTTTAGATTTCAGAGGCTATATAATATGAAGT
The DNA here is from genome assembly GCA_013397195.1 of Hylia prasina. Taxonomy (NCBI): domain Eukaryota; kingdom Metazoa; phylum Chordata; class Aves; order Passeriformes; family Sylviidae; genus Hylia; species Hylia prasina. The sequence continues at coordinate 245,639 of VYXD01012403.1, read as the reverse complement.
TTGCAAGAAAATAGATAATTTATCTTCCTTTGTTTGTTTAGATTGGAGATAACACAAGGCCCTTCATCTTGAAAGAGCTAACTTGCACAGGACTTTTTTTCTTTTTTCTTCTACCAAACCAAAACTAGAAGGGAGAAGTTAGTGTGTTATAGGAGCCATCCAGTGCTTGCAAAGGAGGTTGCAGAAATAGAAATTCTGGATAAAATCTATATGTTACTGAAAGGATATGTGCTCAGATATCTGTGAAACTACAAGGAAATGAATCCATGATCTCTATCGTGTTCTCCACAGAAAAAATGTTTTAAATATTTATATTTGATAAATAATTCAACCCTTCCTTCCTGTCTGTGCATAGTAAAGGGCAATACCCCACCAGCATCTGATGGTACAACATCACATCTCCAGCTTTCAGATTCCATCTTTAACTGGTCTGAATCCTCCTGTATAAATTGGATTATGATCATGATTCTTTTTGCCCTTTGTCTTCTGACATCAGAGTTCTTCAACTGGATGAATGCAGATCACTGCCATCCCCCCCAAAAAATCACTCTTTTAATAATAATGCATATCCTAAGTCTCTAGTATTGGTGTCAAAGGTCAGGAAAATAAGCAATTGTACTTGAGAAAAGAAGAGGGTGTTTAATGAATGAAGTGGTGCAAAGATACCCTGCTACAGTGGCCTATGAGAAGGAGATGGGAATTCCGTTTGTATTTCCCTCCCTTCCATTTAAAATGAGGGGAAGAAACACAAATTCCATTCAAGAGAGCAGTGCAGTCAGCAGTTCCACTCTGGAACAAACATATTTATGACAGAGAGATCAGGGGACAGAGAAGCACAAGAACAGACCAGAATTCACATGGAAGACTGAGAAACAGTCTGATTTTGCTCTAAAAGATGACAAATATGAGAGGAAAAAGTGATGGAATATGCTTGTGAACATTATACAGAAGGCAGACAGTGGTAGTTTATTTTTCTTACTTCACCATATGTGACAGGAAAATTTTCAGAAGACTGAAAGCTATAAAATTGAGAACTGATCAAGTACATTTTTTACTCAATGCATATTTGAGCTGTGAATTTCATTGTATGAGGTACTGTCAATGTAATCTGTTTATCAAGACTTGAGAAAAATATGGGATGCTCTTACCCCATATATATAGATAATTTTATAGCAATGCATGTAAACAGAGTACAAATGTTTTCCTGTCAGAGATATAAAGAATGAAGCTGAATTCATACAATCATCATAAAATCACAGAATGCTTTGGGTTGGAAGGGACCTTAACGATCATCTTATTCCAACCCCCCGCTATGGGCAGGGAAACCTCCCACTATCCCAGGTTGCCCCAAGCCCCATCCAACCTGGCCTTGGACACTTTGCATAAGATTATAATGATTCTTAAATTTCCAGAGACTATCTCTCTGTATGCTTTGTCAAATCTGTATTCTATGTGACTAGAACTGAAAAATAGCTGAAAAACCCACAGGTTTGGGTTTTTTTTGAATACTACAACCAAACCAAATTTAGATGCTGTTGGTTTTTTTTGGTTGTTTTTTCATTACTCCAACACAGTCCTGTGCTTAAGGATAAATATTTGCCAGCGTAACTGACACAAGGAGCCCATTTAAAATCATTCAAAATTCTCCTAAATTAACATTATCACCTTTCTATAGGTTTTCCTGCTCTTTGGACAAGATACTTCAGCTGTATACACAAACCTCTAAAGCCATCCCAGCACCTAACAACTATGACAATCAGTACTCATCATTTGGCACAAAATGTACAGGACTTTCTAAATTGTTCAGAAAATCCCCTATCTTAAGTGATATCCCTTTGATCAGAACAGGGTTTTGACACTTTTAATACACACCTCTAGGTGCTGAACAATATTCTCAATCTAAATGATGCGAGGAAATACAACTAAATTTTAAGGACATTTATATAGGGAAGAAAACATTAAATATCTTTTTAAATTACATGTACATTTAGCAGGTTAAAAATCATCTGTCTGATGAAGTGCATTGCTCTTGTTACTAGGATTTGATCTACCCTAAGGACATGGACCCTTCTAATAGATTCAGAATGGGAGAGCTGATACTAAAAAAGTGAATTTTTGCTGGTGAAGTCTAACTCATCTAATTTGGAACTACAGATAAACTAAGAAATTTTCTAGGCTCTGCAGGCAATGTAGATAAAGATGAACACTTCCAGATGGGAAAGTGCTCCAGTCTCAGGCGAGGTGTCGGTCTCTCCTGACTGACTGCAAAGAGAGCTCAAAGGTAGCGTTTAACGTGGGTGTTTTCTCTGTTGGGCATCACCTTTTAAGCAAGTTTCTATGTGCTCCTTTTCAAAGCTAAGGAAAGAGTCAGGAAATTATTAAATTGTAGGTGCAATTTATCTTATCTCACATAAGGTGCCTGCATTTGGTCAGAGGAATTTTTTCTCCTGTAGACTGCATTGATGTCCTGTGTTGTCCTGTTGAGCTCCCAGTCTTGCCCTCAAGGATGTGGATTCATGGAATCATAGAATGGTTTGGGCTGGAAGTGACTTTAAAAGGTCAACTCATTTTACCTCCTTGTCCTTGCTCTGAGCAGGGACACCTTACACTAGACCAGGTTGCTTAAAGCCCTGTCTGACCTAGCCTTGAACACTTTTCTTCTCTGGGATGAAAAATCCCAATTCTCCCTGCCTTTCCTCATATAAGAAGTGTTCCATCCCTCTAATCACCTTCATGGTTGTTTTGTGATAAGTTATGATAGATCCAGCAGAGTCCAGCAGAACTTCAGCTCTGCTCTGAGCATCCAGTCACTGCCGGGTCACCTGGACTGAATTCTGGCCTTGAGTGGGGCAGTGACACAGCTTCTGAGGGGACAAGAGATGTATTTTCATTTCTCCATCAGTGAGACACTCTCACCAGTCCCTAAATTATCCAAGACATGCCAGCCTTTCTGAACCCATTTCCACCAAGTGGTCCTTGGGAAAACCATTATCAAAATCAGAAGGTTGAAAGCATCATCAGAGCCCCAGGGTGATTTTGATTGCAGGGGCTGCCTGAGGATTTATATAAATAGGCAACCGACCTGATAGTTCGAGGATGGTACTCAGGATTAAAGTCAGAGTTCCTCCTAAGTGTAGACACAATCTGTGCAGAGCACACATAAATTAAAATCATCAGACAAGCACAGAGAGCTATGAATTTTGGACAAGTTCGGTTTGGTGCTTTAGCCTGAACCTCAGGTAGCCCACAGGACCAGCTGCCACTCAGGTAAGCCCAAAGGCCACCAAGGAACTCCATGAGACCAACTGGAACATCCTTTAATGCTCACTGGAGGGGAAGGGAGTCAGTAAATTTTGGATTCCTGTGCTGCCTGGGACATTGCACATTGCTGCCAATAAACATGTTGTGGTGTGAAATACGGGATGGCGTGAGAATAATAATAACTTGGAGCAGAAGAAAAGCTATAAAAAGAGAGAAGTTGTGGGAGAAATAGTTCAAAAAAACCCCAAAGTGTTCTTCTTTTTTCATGAACTTTTTTTTCAGGTAGATGAATGGTGGCCATGTATTTGAGCAAGTAGGCATTTATGTCTCAAGGAGAGAGTACTTTGTGGAGCTAACAGAGATCATAATCATAAGTAACCACACTCTGGTACATCATTCAGCAAAATATATTATACATAAAAAAAATAAAGTATTATAGCTCTTGAGTATAACCCACCAGTATGGGTTTAAGGTGGAAGATATATTTTTAAACAGAAAGACATATCATCTGTATTTAAGAGCATGGAATGGTGCTGAAATCCACAGCCTGCGGAAGTTATGAATATTGTTGAATACCAGTATCATAGATTTTGGTTCCATTTACCTGGAACAGCTTTCAATTTTCTTGTTGTTGATGTCCATTCAGTGCACTGACTTTTGCTGCTTTCTGTTAGGTTAAAATGCAGTCTAACATTATGTGTTTTCTCCTTGTGAATGCTCTCAAAGGTCATGATAAACCATTTCCTAAATCCTTTAATGCTAAATGACATCTGTCTATTTATGCCAGGAATAATACTCAGAAAGAATAAAGGAATAGTAGCTTTGTCTATGAAACCTATTCAATATGGATTTTGAGTACCACAAGGATTAGGGCATTTTCAAATTTAGTTTCAAGCAAGTAATCTGCTGAAAAATCAAAATCCTATGACTCCAGAGAAAACTATTCCAATATTTTAACTGCTATCTTATTGCAGTAGCATAAAACTTGATATATCTATATTAACTCAGGTTAGAGAAATCTCATGAGGTTATCTGCTCCAATCCACAAGGAAAAACAGGGTTGGCTGCTTAATATTAGGTCAGAGCCCAAGGCACCTCTATTATAGTCAAAGCAACAATCCTGTTACAAATTGTGTAGGTATTAACCTCTAAAAAATAGCTATAGTGGTTACAGTTCCATATAGATTCTGTTGTGTTGTCACTTTCAAATGGAAAATTGTTCTATCAGAAAATTTCGAAGCCCTGTTATTCACTTTCTCTTTTAACTGAATGGATGGTAAAAACAAAACAAAAGAAGATATAAAATTAAGAAAATTTAAAAATTGAGAAAAGGGTGGATTTGAATGCCTAAATCATCTTGGGAGTCAATGAAAGTATCTATGATGAAAAATTGTCTTTTCTGGGACAATTATCTTGTTATCCACAGGTAATTTAGGTGTACAGAGGAAGGCAAAATACAAACTCCTTCTACTGCAGCTCAAACTTGCTCAAAAGAAATCATGTGCTCCACGTATACGAAAATAGAAGGAGCAAATGCCAATCCCCTCTCACATCAGAATTCTTTTATGCTTTTAGTAAAGGTGGATCAGTAATTCTATTTCATGTCTGCTGCTTTAGGAGTGCTGCAATCCCAATAACTGGTACACAGTTGCAACAGAATCTGTAATTGTTGGTTAAATGTGGCACAGACTTCTGCAAGATAAAAACCAGTAACTTCCACTTCTGTGCCCAAGAGACCACACAAAATTCCAGAGAGAGTTGGATGGAAAAGTCAGTTATAAGAACGATGGTTTTTCCTGTAAGCATCACATGTTCCAGGCACTCAATTAAGCCATTAGCTGGGAAGAGTGGAACAATTGTAATTACTCTTGCTAAAGGCTTTGATTCTCTTTGCAGGCTTTGGAGCCATGGGTTTCATTGCACTGATGATTGTGTTCAGCCTGTTTAGAGCAAAAATGCAGGCAGGAATTTAACATCAGGATTAGTAATATTTATTTTCATATCTACCTAAATAAACAAAAATGTAAAATTCTCCAAGGGAAAAGTTTCAGTTTATCATAGGCAATAAACTAACAAAAATATGCGATGATTCTTTAAAAATGTGCATCTATAATATAAATACTCTTAAATAAAGTATGCTTGTATAATATATTACATATAATTATATCACGTCCTTTTAAATGATAACAATGTTATTTAATGCATATGTATATTTATATGCAATACATAGACTTTTTATATACTATATACATAATAATAAAACATCTAAAATATATACACATGTATATAACTCAGAGAAAAATCCTGTGGTTTTAAACTCCTATAATATTTCAGCAACTGAGCTGAGGATGTATCATGTGAGACAGATACTTGATCTAATTCTGATTAATTGTGGCAAAGTTTCTGAATAAAACTATTTCAGGTACTCGAAATAGGAATGTCTTGTTTATTAATTCACCTTAAATAATGAAGTGACTGCAATGCCTCAGAAACCAGGATTTTCTGGAGCCACTCTGGGCACCCACTATCCTGCCAGTTTATTCTCCAGGATGTTTTCCAAACTACCAGAGGGAAATTGTTACCCAGCTGTTGACTTCCTCCTGCAGTGGCCAAGGAGGGATCACAGACCCTGCTGTAGAGCAGTGCATTGAGGCTGCTTGGTTTAGAAATTCACCAAAACAAGGAGAAAAATTATGGGAAACTTTCCAAATTGTTCAAACTACATATTTGAACTGATACTTCCTGATAATGAGGTAGACTTATGCATTAGGGTATGCTTGAACTCCTTATTTTTCCATTTGGGTTCTCCTCCACTTTTCCAGCCCCATGGAGGGACCATAAAAATACTAAATTAAGAGAATGATTCATTTACATGGCAAAATTTTAATTCAATAAATTGTCTATTCTGATTTATGAATCAGGAGAGAGGAAGAACAGGAGGAAAGGAAAGGAATTACTGACTGACTGTAATTATTGCATTTTCAGTCAATGCACAAGCCTTAATACTGAGAGCACTCCCTATTAGATGTATTCACTAAAAAAAGGCAACTGTGATAGCTTTGGAAAGTGTCTTTAAAGTAATATTTCTTGCAGATAAAAATCTGTGCATATCTGAGCACTGAAGACATTTTGAAGTGAACTGGGAAGTGGAAAAAAAAAAAAAAAAAGCAGAGGTCAAATGGGTACTGAGTATAAAATATATCCAAGCAGAAATCTCTGAACATTCTGACAGAAGATGGACCAGGTACCAGTTTGCTAAAATTTATCCTAGATCTGCAAGTTTCAAGCGGTAAATAAAGGGTTGTTCTTCTATGATTCAAGGATTTTCTCAGCCAGGTATTGTCATCTGAAGCAAGACTGATTGCCTGTGATTTCTACAAGACTTTTATCACTCTGTGCATGTGCATGTTTGGACTTTGGAATAAATTTTGCACTTCTCTCCACAACTGAAAGTTCTGATAGAAGAGAATAGCTGGAATTATGACACTTGCAAACACATTTGAGGAAGTCTGAGGAAAACATGCAGACTTCTTATGTGCCACTGAAAGCAACAGAATTAGTTGCTCCCTCAGAGAAGAAATAACTTCAAAGTCAAATAATATTAAGCCCTAAAGCCACATGTCCAGTAGGTGTCTGACCAGTGTCTTCATCAGAATTCCCATCTTTTCAGGGCTATTGGATGGAGTACCCTTTGAAGAAGAAACATAAAAGGAAACTTGGATATTTAAGACTGATTTATTACCTTAGGAAGAAGAAATGGGTATGAGTCCCTCTCCTAGGTCATCTTTCCCTACTCAAACAGAGCCCTGATAATTTGCTTTAGCACAGTGTGGAGCTTCTGGAGTGGGTTGCATTAATCACAGTTTTGAATTATTTGGCAATATCCATAAAATATTATAAATAATAGCTGAACAACTGGGCTTTGATTTATTGCCTGAAATCCAGACAAAGTGACTTGTTCTCTGCTAAAATCCAGGCTGTTATTGCCATGTAAAATGGGGCTCCTATCTCTCCTCTGTAATTTACTGACTGCCTAAAAATGAATAATATCACAGCACCAACCTGTGACTGCCATCTCTGGGCCCAGCTCTGCAGCTCTTGTGCTGGCAGAGCTGCCATGGGGGCCATGATTAAGTGCCATGGGAGAAGACTCCAGCACTGATAAAATGAGATTTATTTCTATATGACTGGTTTAAAATACATATGTTTGACAGTGCCAAGGCTATTATTTTCCCTCCTAAAGGAATACCATTGTTTGAGGAGGGCCTAAATCCAGGGCACTGTGTTTGGTATGCAGCTTCCCCTTTGCCACAGGAGTCAGCTGCAAGGAGACAGAGAGAGGAGAGAGCAAAGGCATTTTTAGGGTGTATCCTGGGCAGTCAACTTTTATTTCTTGTCTGATCAGCTCAGAGAAATGTTCCCCTCCCTTCAGAACCCCTGATGCAACTGCTGCAGAGTGGAAAGAGGTAGCAGTGATTCTTTATCAGAATGAAAGGGTGGATGCTGCAGTCATCTGCTGGGTCTGTCAGCCAACTTTGACCAGTTCCTCTGTTGGCTGGTTAAAAATGGAGCATGTTTCCTAGGATCAGGGTGGAAATACTTTGGAGACCAATATTAGAATTCCAAATCACCTTGGTGTGAACCAGTACAAGAAAGAAAGGATGTGATTCAATAAGACAAGAACAAAACAACACAGTTGAGTTTGGACTTGCCTGAATCACCAAAGGGTGAAGTCTTTGGTCTCATTTGATCATCTGGATGCCTTGGAACAGATGAACACTGACTCCTCCAGGAACTGAATCAACCTTCCCACTAAATTTACCTGTTGTAGGAAGGAATAGCACTGGCTGGCCTTTAAGGTGGGTAGGTATTTTCAGGATGACCACTGAGAAAAAGAAGCTTGTTAAAGCGGATGTTGGATTCTGTCTGCTCTCAAGCTGATAGTGACAGAGCGAATAATTTCCATTGTTTTGGAATTTAGGAGATATAAGTAAAGAAGTGAAACTCTGGGCAGCAGTTTGTCAGCAAAGGATTGGGGGATTAGAGTGGATCAAGGGCTTAACAGGAATCAGTGTCAGGCTGTCACAAGGAAGGGAGGACATCAGAGCTCTGGTCCTTCCATTCCTCTTAGCACTGGAAAGCTGTCAGGTGAGCATCTGCATTCATTTCTGGCCACTGAAATCCAATAAAAATGTAAATCAACTGGAGAAGGGCCAGAAGGCAGCACTAGGAGTGATCAGAGGTCTGCAACACATGGCCTTTAAGGGAACACTGAAAGAGATGGAATTAGTTCTGCTAAAAATCAGAAGAATCAAAAGAAAAGATGTGATAGAAGAAATTTAGTTAGACCTAAATGAAATCTCACAGTTTTTGAGGATAGTTAAGTACAAGGGAATGCTGTCTATAAGATGGTTGAATCTTGATCACTGGTGATTTTGATAAATTGGACATCTACGTAAAAGTTAGTTATGAGATCATTCTGAGAAGTGGAACAGTTCAGTGATGCCTTTGGAGGATTATCTTCTCTAGGGAGTGAAGCAGAGTTTTATTTATGCTGTTTTGCCAAAGTTTTTTATTAATCCACCCAATTAAGGATGTGTTTATTACTAAAAGTTCATTTATTACTTTTAAATCCTTTCCCTTCAGCCTGTTCTCCTGTTTCCTTGAATACAGGAGGGTCTGTACTAGCGTTTAAACTAGCTGTGTTTGTTTTTCAGATCATCCTCTAACAAAAAAAATTCTCAGAAGTCACAGGCTGAACAACATGGCTGGACTAGAGGACATCTTGAGCAGCCTTTTAGACCTGTCTTACTGCAAGGTCGGATTCAGTAAAAAGACACAAGAGCCTCTTTCCATCAGAGGTATCACAGACATTCTTAACTTCACCATATGCTAAAGGATTCCACTCAACAGGAGACTAAAACCTCAGTAATTGGGTGGTGAATCAGGTTTCACATTTAATCTGTATATATAAAAGAGGTGAATGTAAAATTCCCTTCTCGTGCCAAAAAAAATGGCTATTTCTGGACTTTTATTGCATTTTTAATCCCTCTAAATATTTCATCTTTATAGATTGTATTATTTATATATTACCATCCTTGTCATCCCCTCAAGCTGTGCCAGGACACCACTTCTCTCTGTACAAAATAAATTGCTTATAAAATTTTTCTTCAGGGGAACTCAGACACAAATAGCAACCTTCACTCCTTCTAAGTCACAGATAACAGGCTGATAAATTGTTGTTCTTAGTACCTGTATTGAATTTCTTGCCCTGAAGGATCCACATTCCTGTGCATACTAAGGTGGCTTGTTATAAAACAGCGACTGCTTTAGGAGGGAGCTGTCTCACCTAACTTGGACAACTAATTTTCATGTGCATAGCCTAAATTAGTTACCTAGGTTTCCCAAATACTCAGAGGACAAAGACAAGCACTTCCAGCAGGTGTTTCAGCACAGATGATCTGAGTTATCCTCTGGAGGTGCCTGACAGAGAGGCAACCAACTTAGACATCTTACTTTATTTCCTAAAGCGTGCTGGGAATGCACCCAAAGCTTAAAGAAAGATTGTTCCTTAGTTTTGTCAGATGGTTGGGCTTGTGGGAGTTAGTAGTTATATTAAGGTTTCACAGCTAGAAGCTCCCAGACTACTGATTTTAATAGAACAATGTGAATTTATCACCTAAGGAATCCAGCTCCATCAGCTTTCCTGTTCTGTGTCTGACTCTTGCTAGATCTTGTGGGTCAACTCAAGATCTAGCAAGAGCAACTCAAGATCTACTCTGTGAAGAAGTATTTTTTTTTTCAAAGTTAGACCTCCACAAATCAGTATTAACCAAAAATAAGGCCAGAAAAGTATCCTTAATTCTGTTCTTTTAGTCTTCCTGACCAATTTACTTCCACAATTAACAAATTTGGGCAGACATATTTGACAGAGGCCAAAATGACAGAGGTTCAAAAATTACAGGAAAGGTGACAAGAGAGAAGAGAGACCTTATCAGTGCCTCTGTTCAGAGGAAGATGCAATATGTTTTCATTCTTAATTAGACAATCCATCCAGGAAAGGAGCTTTGTAAAAATCCCACACATCAAAAAATAAAAGAATCCGCCATTATGCTTTATTAAATAACCAAGAATTTAGGACCCAAATGAAGTAGAAAATAACTTTCAACAGCTTTCCTGCTCTAGGCATAACCTATTTGTGCATGTTTTCAATGTTTTTCCATATTTTCCATGTTTGTCCCTGTCTAGGAATAACATTGATTCATCTTGGAGTGAGCCTGGCATTCTGCAGAGAGGTGCAGATTCAGATTTCAGCAGGCTTTGAGACATGAAAATTGCCTCTCTTTGAGAAATATTTTCCAGGAATTTGGATGCTGAGGCATGGTAAATCATGGACAGATTAAAGCTGAGTATCAGTGTAGAAAGAGTGAGGACCAGATAGCAAAACCATATGATGAGAGACTAAAAAACTTTCTGCTGTTGTCATTGCAGCATTATCTTGATTGTGAGTGTGCAAACAGGCAAAAATTTAGGACACTAATTACCAAGCTGGGTGGTTGGATGCTCTGATCTGGTGTGGCCACAGTTATGCTTCTTCATCAAGTCATTTTAGCCACTCAGTGCTATCTATTAATTTTACCCACCTTCTGTGAAACTCCACCTCAGCAGGAGTCCAGCACAGCCTTTGCTTCTTGTGCCTCTTTGCTTATACAGCATTAAGTGCAAAGTCCTGAGCAAATTCCTAAACCATGAGATTCACTAAGTATTGAAATGGATGCCTTGAGGTATCTGAGCTTGAATAATTCCTAAGATGGTTTCTTTGGGCTGCTGAGTTTTGAAAAGTTTTAACGAGTTTAGAAACTGTTAAAAGATTGTTCTCCTTTAGTTGTTTTCTTCCAGCCACCTAGAAAATGAAAATTGCTGACTTTCAATCAAGGTCACTGGTGTTTCTAGTTAAAATATCTGCTCTCTTCCCTGCACCCCAAATAACATCAATTCCTTTATACTGGAGAAACTCTATGATAATACTTGTATAGAAAAAAATGATGAGTAGCTGAGGTGGTCAGTGGCTCTTTTGCAGAGCCAGTAGATGCCATTTGGAAGGCAAACGAGAGCTCTGAGATATCCCAAAGATCAATGAAAGGGGTCCTGATCCATGACAAGTTGAATGTGAGTCAGCAGTGTCCTGGCACCCAGGAGGACCAACCCTGCCCTGGGGGCACCAGGGACAGCATCACCAGCGGGGCAAGGGAGGGGATTGTTCTGCTCTGCTCTGCACTGGGGTGGCCTCACCTTGAATAGTGTGTGAGGTTTGGGGTACCACAATGTAAGAAAGATATAAAAGCCTTAAACAGCATCCAAAGGAGGCCACAAGGGTGGTGAAGGGTCTGGAGGTGAAGCCACGTGAGGAATGCCTGAGGATGTTTGGTCTGTTCACCCTGGAGGAGACTGAGGGGAGACCTCATTGCAGTTACAACTTCCTGGTGAGGGGAGGAGGTGGGGCAGGCACTGATCTCTGCTCTGTGCCTGATAGAGAGGCAACCAACTTAGACATCTTATTTTATTTCCTAAAGTGTGCTGGGAATGCACCCAAAGCATTGGGTGCATTGGTGACAGTGACAGGACCCAAGGGAATGGCCTGAAGTTGTGTTTGGGAGGTTGAGGTTGGATATTGAGAAAGGTTCTTCATCCAGAGGGATTCTGGGCACAGGAACAGGCTCTCCAAGGAAGTGCTCACTGCAGCAAGCCTGACAGAGCTTAAGAAGTGTTTGAAAATGCATTCAAGCACATGGCAGGATTCTTGGAATTGTCCTGTGTAGGGCCAGGAGATAGATTTGCTGATCCTTGTGGGCTCCTTCCGACTCAGCCTATTCTATGACTCTATAATTCCATGATTCCGTGACTCTATGATTCCATGACTCTATGATGCCATGATTCTATAATTCCATGATTCTATGATTCCATAATTCCATGACTATGAAATAAGGTCTTCCTGGAGCCTGCTCTTCTCTAGGCTACAAGACCAACTCTCCAAACCTTTTTTCATAGGACACCCATTCCTGCTGGATACAGTCATCCAGGCAACTTCCAGCCACTCAAATAGTCCATCCACTAAACTGTCTCCAGTTTAATGACAAGGATGTGTTTAATGTGTTTGATTGTGGCAAAGGCCTTACAGTAGCTGAGGTAGATTAAATCAGCTGCTCTTCCCTTGTCATCCAGTCACTCCATTAAAGAAGGCAATCAGATTAGTCAGGCACAATTTGTCCTTCCTGAAGCCATTTTGGCTGTCTTTCATCACCTGTTGACTGGAAAAAGTGATTATATAATTTTTGCATATTTTCTCAACATTCATTTAGAGAGGGGTGTGATGTGTATATTTGTCATTAATTCATTATGGTATTTACATGAAAAAGTAATGTGTGTGGTTCTTTCGGTTTGATTTGGGCTTTCCTATTTTATGCAAGAAAAAGCTATTTATTTTGAGACAATGTGTGGTTTTTTTGGAAAACAACTTTTTCTCCAGCAAAATTTTGTTGACTTTTTTGTCTTTAATTAGCTTCCAACTGAAATGTGAACATTTAGTTGCTAGAAAGCAAACAACAGAGCTCTTAATTTCAGCTTCTTAGTGGAAAACATTTCACAATTGCTCCTAGTGTTGTCATGCTGCCTCTGCTCATAAAATTGCTTTTTTCCTCTTAATTCCAAGGATTGCATTTGCAAATAAAACTGTGTGAGAACTGCTCAACTGGATCAGGCAGCAGTCCCTCTTGCCCAACATTCAGTCTCTGAGAGCGGAATGTTATAGATTTTGATGGAAACAGCATCAAAAACAAGACAAGTATAGATTAATGTTACCCTCTCCCTAAATCAGAGATTTACACCTGCTCCAGAAGCTGATTGAGTCTGAGTCACCAGACTTCACAACTCTTGAATCACCTTTTCTGTGTGAATTGGTCCTAACCCTTCCTGAGCCTCTGTATACGTTTGCCTTACGTAACAGGTTCTGACGATGAATTCCAGAATTGAATCATGCATCTCATGTAAAACTATGCAAATTATTCATTTTATGTAAAACTGCATGAAATTCTTTCATTTTTTTGAAGTCTGCTGCCTGATCACTCGGGAATACATGCCAAAGTGAGGGAGAAACTTGCACAGAAGAGAAGGAGAGCTATGTCCAAGTAAATGCAGAAATGCCTGATGATTTTGGTCATTTTGAGATCTGCACTGGGGTTTCCTTTGAGTGTGTGTACAGTGCTGTGCATGAAATGTGTATTAAATCAGGACTTTCTATCATGCTTTCTCACCCACTCTTCTGTCTTGATGCCAGCCCTCTGCAATCTTACAATATTCCAGGAAACCTAGAAATGATCTGTTGAGCTCTATCACCTTCCTTTTGTGAACAAATGCATTTGCTCCGTTAGACAAAGATTTCTGACCTTCAGCTGTTCTTTGCCCATCAACCTTCATTTTCCTAAAGTTCATATCAAAAGCCTTTGGAGAACTCTCTCAGGAACAGGGGGGGATTTTTGGGATTGTGCTGTTCAGGGGCAGGATTTGGACTCAGTGATTCATGTAGGTCACTTCCAACACAGGATATTATATGATTCTATGATTTTATATGCCCCCATTGCATGGAGTTGGACTAGACAACTTTTAAATGTCTCTTCCTACTCAAACCATTCTGTAATTTTATGTTATTCTTGCACTGCCATAGTCTTATTCTGGCATAGTAATGGGATTTTTCATCAGCATGGTTCACACAGTTTGCCTGGGCAAACAAAGAAATATTGATCTGCTAAATTTTGCACCTCTAACTCATCAGAGTGAGGATGCTGCAGGTTTTCCATGCACAGAGAGGAGCTGCTCATGGCAAGATCTCACTGGATGAACTGGCACCCTGGTGAATCTAGAAGGGTTGTAAATATTGGAAAGACCCTGAAGATTATTTGACACCCTTGAGGCTTACCTAACTTTCCATAATGGGCTTGTGAATGTTGTTTGCAATACCTTAATTTTCCAGGTAGTTTTAGGCATGCATTATTGTTTAACTTCATAGTTCAATATTAATTATACTCTTATGCAACTGTGAAAATGCAAATATGAGATTCCTGACACTCTGCAGATTAGCCAGCCTGTCTGCTGTATAAATAGAAGTATCTGGGGAATTGTTTTGTCTTATGTGGTTCTTTCAATGGTTCATAAAAAACCAGTGGGCCAAAGGTTTCTCCTGGACTTATGGATCCTGAAGGGATCCCTTTGTGTCTGCAAAGGGTTCAGTTAATGAAGTAATTTCTCTCTGAGCAGGGACATTAACAATCCTCTCTCTTTCATTAAGCTATTTGCACAAAGTGTTTAAGAGTATGAGGTGTGTGACTTCTGCCTGTGTTAAATTTGTCTGAAATTGGCCCATATTGCAAATATGGCTGGGGTGGGTATAAACAATGTTACTTACAGATTACACTGGCCTGAAGATGAAGGAGGGCAGGTTCTGATTAGATACTAGGAAGAAATTCTTCCCTGTGAGGGTGGGGAGGCCCTGGCACAGATTTCCCAGAGAAGCTGTGGCTGCCCCATCCCTGGAAGTGTCCAAGGACAGGTTGGATGGGACTTGGAACAACCTGGAACAGTGGAAGATGTCCCTGCCCATGGCAGAGGTTTGGAACAAAATGATTTTTAAGGTCCCTTCTAACCCAAAACATTCTGTGATTCTTATTTTGAGACCCAGCTCCTGGTCCATGCCAGGGCACTATAAATTAAGAATCTGAGTTTATCTTCCCTTAATTCAATAAAATTTAGTGGAGATAAGCACAGTGCAACTCTTTGCTCACATCAGGCAATGTGCTGCTATATCAGTAACAGCACTAGAAATTATTCCTCTTTCCCCATGAAATCCATACCCCAAAACTGGATAGTTTTAAATGAAAAGGATGGCTTGGCAACCTTACACACGTAGGACAAAAAGATGAAAAGGAGGAGGAAAACCAGCCGCAAGTAAAATTGACAAGGCAATTTTTCAGCAGAAAGTGCAATTTAATCTAAACACTTCAAAGAAATGTGCCCTATTTCTGTGGCATTTTTAACATGAAAATGATAAAATGAACCATCATCACTTCATCTTATAGTTCTGACAAAGTCAAAATGTTTTCCTTTCAATAAAGAAAACACTCCTTTAAATTTCCCTCTAAATGATTTTCTTAACACTTCCATTGTATGAAGTCCTTACTATTGTGCAGAAAGTATTGAATAAAATATACTTCACATTAAAGAAATATAACTAATAATACTAGACAGCATTTTTTTCTCATGTGGAAAAATCTACAGGTTTTTTTTTTCATATTTTATAAATCAAAGTTTTTCGTGTTGAAATTCTGACAAAAATGACTTGGGGTTTGATCTACTGGTGGTGCTAAACAGGTATGAACCAACATGCTGCTGTAGGATGCCTCTTCTACCAGGTGACAAGTGACAGAGGAGAGGAAATAGCCTCACCACGGGAGGTTTGGACTGGATTTCAGAACAATCTTCAAGGATTTCAGAACAATCTTCAAGGATTGGAACAGGCTGTCCAGAGAAATGGAGGAGTCACCATCATTGGAAGTGTTCAAAAAATGTGTGGATACAGCAGCTGATACTGGCTCTGTGATTCCATGCCAAAGGTGTTTGCTCCCATGGAAGGAGCAGGAGGCTCAATCAGCAGCCCTGCAAAGTTAATGCAGCTTGTGCTGGGCTCCTCTGCTTCTCACAGAAAGTGAGAGAAAAAAGATATTTCACCTCAGTCTTTTAAAAGTGCTCCCAGACTGTTCTCCAGGCCCCTCCTTTCCTTCTGCCCCAACAGCAAATGCAATCAAAATATGAACCCCACTAAAACATTCCTGGCAGTTAAAGGAGGAAAATTAAGCATCAAGGTTTTGCTGGTTGTCTGAACAGCAAAGCCATATCTTTAAAAATAAAATAATGAAGCCTAAAGCTGTTTATTGGAACATGATTGGAGCCAGGGGATTTATATGGATACCGTCAGTTATAAATAAACGCGCTGGGTTTTCAACACACATCAGATTTTGCAGTCATAGAACTGAGCACTCTCAGATACGAGAGATGTTCTGATAACCACAGCTCTCGTTGTATTTTCAATTTGGCCCTTATTATTTTTAGAGAAAATCCAAAGGAGACAATTGCAATAAATGTGATGAAAAGAGCATTGAGTTACAGCAGAGAAACCAACCTCTGAGTAGGCTGGGCATTTAACTCCTGCTGCAAGTCACAACTGTAAGCTGGGTGACACTTTGGGCATAATTGCTGGGAATCATGATTTTTTTAAGAGGATTGACAGCACTGGCATGCAGAGTTCTGCTTTCATGGCCTGCAGACCCTGCCTTGCAGCCTCAGAGGTGCCTGGGCCAGCTGCCAAAAAATAAGAGAAGAGACTTCTTTACATATTTCTACAAAAGAAGAAGAAAAATGAAGGGTTGACTGCCATGGTTTAATCCCAGACACAATTACCAGGTAGCCACTTGCTCACTTTCTCTCTCAGAGTTGGATGGGGAGAACCAGAAGAAGGTAAAGGGTTGTGATAAGAACAATTTTTGAATTATTGTTATTATTGTTGTTATTATTATTATTATTAATAATAATAGTAATAGCATTTCTTCAGGCCCTGAGTTTTCCAAAGAACAGTCTGTGTGGTTGAGGTGCACTCAGAGGAATGCCTGCAAGTATTGAAATTCCTAAGTTTCCATCCCCTTTCAAACTTGCTCTTCGGCACTATTTATAACTATTTTGGTTCTTGCTCTGGGTTTTATAAGTGTGTGGGAATATCAGAAAAAAGTCTTGAAAAAAAATGCATTCAAATGATGTAAGGGAGTATGGATTTTTTAACCTGCTCTCAGGGGAATAGACGAGGGACTCTGACACTCTCAATCATTTCTCTCTTCTTCCACAAAATAATCAGAAGGTTTTTCCCTTTAGCATTGCATTCATCTTAGATTAGGTATCCATCTTCCAGTTCATTGCAGAACTGTGCTATTGTGTGGAGGAAAAAAGGGTTTTTTCAGTAATCAGTGGGAAGAAAGAAGACTCAAACACACAAAGACACAAACATGCAAAGCTCCAGGAGGGAGAATCAATTCTTGCTGAAGACCATTTGCTCATCCATCTATGTTTGCCAGGTAATTTCTGCCTGGGAAGCAGTACTGTTAGCAAACTGAAACTGCATTACTTGCTACTGTTCAAGGTGAATAATGTGGCCTTCTAAGGCCAGGGTCATTATCTCCCTGAGCCTACTTGTGGCAAGGCAGAGGGAAGAAATATAGTGTCTATCTAAGAAGAACAATATTTTCAATTCAGATGTGGTTTATATGGAACAGAAGCCCAGTATTTTATGGGGTATGTCATCATTTCCAGCATGCCTTTAATATTTGCTTGGGGCTGGCAGAAAAACTGATACTGTTGAGCCAAACCTTAGAATTGGAAAAGTTAATCACAGCAGCGGTTACACTCTTCCATATTAATCACAGGATATCCACCAAGGATAACAGGCAATAACAAAAACAAAGGAGCCCAATACCAGCAGGCCAGAGCCAGGATGGTGGTGTTAGAGCTGAGCTCCCTGTGTCACCATGGCTCAGCAGGAGATATTCAAAGTGCCTGAATTCAATCCTAGCAGGACTTATCCACACTAAATTCAGATGCCTGCAGTGTAGGTGTCTATGCTGAACCAAGTTATCTGAGATTGTGCTGTAGCTGGAGGACGTTGTGTGCACAGACTGGCAGGAGCACAATTCCTCTGATTCACTTCCTACCTTAGGAGGACTTGAATTACATGTTAAGTCTATTGATTCTCTTGTGTATAACTTCAACTAAGGCAGCTCAACAAAAACTTCAGTGCAGCTGAAGATGCCCCAGAATATCCCTTTGGGGATCTATTTGGTGGTCCAAAAGAGCTTGGGTCTCTTAAAGGTCTGGTGTTTTATCAATCTGAGGCCTCAGGTACCTTAAGGCATTATTACCAGATGCCAGTGCTTCCACAACTGATTTAAACTCCAGCCCTTCAGGGCCAATAAATGTAGCTATGAGTGATTTGTTCAGATGTAGAAAGCTTTCAATAAATGGATTCCACTTTTCCTTCATCAGAGGAATTGTCACATCTTTTGTCAGGGCATGACTGAAGTTTTTGTATCTCCCACTTTCCACGGTGATGTTGCTTTCACTCTTTTATCTATCAAAGAAGAAAAAACATGGAAGTTAAATGTGCCATTTAATAGAATGATGGATATTTTCCTATTATTTACTATGGGGTGAAGTTGAAAAAATTACAATTCTTCCATCATTCTTTAATAAAATGCCTTCTGCTCTCTCCTATTCCTTTTCCTCTGCAGGGACCCAAAGCTTGTCTGTCTTAAGTATCAAGATTTACTCACCACCTTCCTCTTATATCATTGCTGTAACAATCATTCAGTTGAATGGTAATTCAAGTCTGTCCCAAAGTAGTTTTGGTCAATGAGATTTTGATTTTTTCCATTGGAGGTTTATGAAGAGGAACTGGTTCCCTCTTTGCTGGACTGTAAAATGGTTGGAACTTCTGGAGGGGAAAAGATCCAAAATTATCATTAGAAAAAGATCCAAAATTATCATTAGAAAAAGATCCAGAATTATCATTCTCTCATGTGAGTCAGGATAAAAGATCTGGAAACAGTCAGAAGTTCGCCTGTATCCCACTTTCCTTTTTTTAAAAAGCACTGGAGAGAGTGAACCAACATCAAGACTGCGTTATTGAGGAACTCATGAAACAGATTCAGAAGAGAAAAATACTATAGCAGCACTACTAATTGGGTTAATGACTAAACCCCTGACTATTGACCTTGACATTCCTTTACATTGGGGCTACTATAAAATTTATTCTTATTAAAAAAAATATATATTTACAGGTTTTTCAAATGTTGCAGGTGTCGTCTTCAATTTTTAGGTACATCCAAGGATGGGGCAGCCACAGCTTCTCTGGGTAACCTGTGCCAGGATCTCACCACTCTCACAGAGAAGAATTTCTCCCTAACATCTGAACTAAACCTACTCTCTTTCATTTTGAAGTCATTTCCTGTGTCCTGTCACTGTAGTTCCTCATGAAACTTTTTGTGATCTACTACAGGCCCATCTCTCCCAGACTCTCCCTGTCGTCTTCTGCTTTTAAACTTGCCTTACCTCAAGGTTATCTCTTCTTATTTTGTCCTGATATCTAAAGATTTATAACTTAATTCATCCTTTGGGAAATGCAGGTAAATCTCTGACAGAGGTGACCTGGTAGATTTTGAGTCCTCCTTCAAAACACTGGAGGAAGTAAAATATCTAAATCAAATCAGATCCATTCAAATCAGATCATCTTGATATAATTTATTTCTTAGCAGAGTTGCATTAGGATCCATAATCCCGTTCTTAGGAAAAGACTATTTAATTGAACACATCAAAATTTCTATAGAAAGTGAAATAGAGGCTCCCATTTTGAGAAATCATAATTCTACGTGACATTACTCGTTTCCTGACTGAAATGAAATATATTAGCACTTGAGCTGTTCAAGTTCAGCTCCTGAGACTGTCTCAAGTGCTGAAAAGGTGCTGATTGTCAATCCCAATTCCCAGCTGACAGAAAAACTAAGCCAACAAGGATCTGATACAGTTGACATGGTTTATTTTTTCTTGAGATTTTGCTGCATGCTCAAATCTTGCATAATCCCTCTGAGGACTGCTGGGTTTGCAGTAAATCATTATCAGAGCCCATCTTTAAACCATTCCTGCAGCTGTTTCAGTCCTGAATCCTCCTTCATATGTGATACCTGACAAGTGGGTTTCATTCATATGATAATTTTGGTGTGTGGTTAGTAATGTCAGTAATATTAAGTATTTTACCCCACAATTATGTCTCCCTAAAAAAGTCATTTTTACTGCAGCAGAGTTGGCTTCAGCTATAAAACTGGGTAATTTTGGATTTTTGGGGTGAGCCAACTCTCTTCCTTGCCTCTCAACTGCCATTTCAATGCTCTATTGAGGTGGAAAAGGGCTGGAAAAAGCCTGTGTGATTTTATCCCCCTTCCCCAGAGCATGCACTGCACACCAAAACTCACTTTGCATTCAGCTCCAACGTGTCACTCTGAAAGGACTGTGTCAGCAGCCTTAATTGCTTGGCTGGTGCCACAAGACTGATGGATTGTAGGCTCCTGCTTTTCTAGAGGAAGGATGAGAACAGATGGGATTTTGCTAATTTAAACTTCTGTACATGTTTAATGTCCTATTTATCTCTTCCAGTGAGCCTGAAATGGTAATAAATGAAGTAGATTTTTACTGAAATCTGTTAATGTCGTGAGAAGTGTTTGTGAAGAACAAAAACCTCGATTAGCCTACATTGACCTGCAAATAAACAACAGGCTGTGAGGAGTGGTTACCCACTTTCTAATTTGCTTAATGGCCTTTTAATGAGTGGGCTTATGACTGTACAGTAAATACACTGGTCTAGCACCCTAGAGGCCTCTATTCAGGCTATTTCCTGGAAATCTGAGACACCTCCTGTTATTTCTGTCCCTCTATTTTTCACTCAGATAAGCCTGTAACAATATACCCAACTAACCCTTAAACTGTGTTCAGGCTGGAATACAAATAAGAACACCAAGACATTCCTGTTACAAGTCTCAGACCCTCAGTGGTCCATTCAAGGCTACCAGATTGGTTTTCCCTACCTAAATCTTAAGTCTAAATCTCTGTCTTATGAGTCCCTGTACCTAAGGTGGATTTCACTCTTCATATAGAAAAGCAACCCATTTTTGCCATGTGGAGATTATGATTTACTAAATGTCTTTGAAAGATTCAGAGCTGTGAAAAACATAATATAATGGGATCACTGTTGTCTGGGAAAACGAGCGGAGGAGGCTGCACACACCAGGAAGAAAAGGATGGAAGCAGTTTGGGTACATTTAAATTTGCCAGTTGAATCTGTAACACAATTTTAACACAGATACCTTCTAAGGTGTTTGTTTATTCTGGCTGAAATCCCTTGGGCATGGATATCAAAACAGAGTTATAATTCTGGCACTACCAGGTAAGGTGTTCATGGGAAACCACCCTCCTTTTTGGTCTGCAAGAACATCTTCAAGGATCCCAAACTCAATTACATCTAACAAATCTAAGGGGAAAATAACAGGAGAAAACAGCTTTACATCAGTTTTACAAAACTGAAAAAAAAAAAAAGGGGATAGATTCCAGATTAAATTTCAAGTGATAGAAATATTTTTAAACTTGGGCATGCCTATTAGCAAAGTGTAGCTTGTCCTGTAGGTTTAAGGTTTTAGTAAAGAATTACAGCTCATAGTGCCCTGACTTTATAAAATCAATATAGGCACACACAGAGACATAAAAATCACACCCTTAGCCTCCTCTCCTGCAAGTCACACTTTTTTTCTGGATTAATTACTTTTTAACTAAAGTAAAAGCAGCAGTGTTTGAACTCCTGAAAAAACAAAGCCCTTTTTACATACTTTGATTTAGTCATGCAAATTAGAAGAGGTTGGCTCAAATAATTTATCTGAGAACACACAGTCAAACAGTGACACTTTCAGGAGTAAGTAAATCTCCTAAAAGCCCCAGCTTTGTCCATCCTCCTACACACAAATAAAAAGCATTAAAAAATAGCTTTCAAACTACCTCAACAGGTAATTTGTTCCTCCAGGCCTTACTGAGCACATTTGCTAATGATTCATTTCCAGAACACTAAACCAAAAACACTTAGCAAGAGAAAAAAGTCTGCAAGTAAATTAAAGAATAGCAAGTTCCAGTTAGTCTCCTAATAGAGTCGATGATTAAATGGTTCCTATTTAAGCAGCAACAATACCAAACTCTTTTATGTAAAATTGTAAAGGCTGCTTGATTCAACAGGCTTTAGACCAAAGAGGGAAAAGGAAGAAAAAAAGTATTTTCTCAGCTTATATAAAGTGCATTTCAAACACCTTTGTACAAAAGTTTTTATTTAAAGGCTGGTGATGCCCTGGCACAGACTGTCCAGAGGAGTGTGGATGCCCATAGAAGTACACAGAAATAATGGTTTCAATGTTTCCTTCATTGGTTGTTGTCTCATCTGAAGCTCATCATTCATTTCTGTTTCCTAATTGTCTTCAAATCACAAATTTTGGACCTTGTGGAATCAAGCACAGTGCATTGAGTGAAAAGTGGGCAAGAGAACTGATTATTACATTATTACAGCCAGAAAAGTTTTTCTAAGATGAAGCCACTCAGCAGCAAAGATGACCAGTGTAATTAGAGCCAAAGAGATGCAGAAAAGTCCATTTAAGTTTGTATGAATTCAGTGACTCTGAGTGCTAAAAGCAGAGAGACTTTAGAGATGAATCAGTCAATCCTGTCATCTGAGAAATGTCTTCAAAGGCACAGGAACAGGGTGACTAATCTTAATATAGCAAGAGTTAACATAGTAAAAAGATATGTGTAATACTGCCATTAACTGTAAGCGTCCAACAGAATACATTTTACATAGTTAAATGGAAATATATTGCTACTAACTTTAAAAGAAAAGATAAAACCTGGAGTTGGAATTCACTCCATATAACTTTAACCCATATAACTTTATTTGCACTAATTATTTTCACATTCAGACAGAATACCTGAAGACTGTTTGGATGATTGATAGCATGTCATGAGACAGACAAATCACTCTACTTTAGATAGTGACTGTAAAATATTGGAATAATCCTTTACTCTGTGGTGAATAATGAAGAACAAAAACAAATTAAAGAGAATTTTATGACCAACAGCAAGGTAACTTTACAATAGCTTGTTTCATTAGCTGGCAGGAAAGGCTTTGCAGCAAATAGGTTCATTTTTTAATATGAAATTAGAGGAGAACACAAAGAAAAACGTAAGTAACTGGAAGTGACAGAAGAATAGATTCGATCTCAATCCCCAGATTTCACAAATAGTCCTTAGAGTGGTGAACAAGTTTCTTTGATGTCCAAACTTCAGACATCAGATTGAATAATGAAGTTTTTTGGGGGGAGGGGTGGGATTTTTGCCACATTAATGGTGTACTCTGAGAGCCTGTGTGTAAACATATGGATATTTGTAGTTTTGTTCATCAAATGGGGAAACCTATTTCCTGAGACTGCATCTGTTTGTTTCAGTTTTTCAGGCCCTTTTTGGAGTAATTAGGCACTGGCTGCTGAATAACAGTGAGGTTTGATGTTGTAAAGTGTCTTTTCTTCCTGTTACCCCCGAGTTCCTGATTACACACTGGGATGCAGATTTGCCTCAATGACCAGCCTGAGTTCACTCTTTCCACTTGTTGGAAAAGATATAAAGTTTAAATACTTTTATGTAACTAAAGTCAGTTTTGTTCTCCTCTGTGCCTGGGGAAGGGGATTGAAGTTCCTTTTCAGGGGACTCTTCCACCAGGTGAGGTCTGGTGAGCTGAACATCTCAACAGACTGGGGGTAGCACAGGAGATAGACAAAAGATAACAACTGTTAATGACCATTAACGACCATTAATGACCTTTAATGACCATTTATGAACATCAATTCCAACCATCACCCCTGGCATGGTCAGAGACACCTGGTCTGGGTAAAGAGAGATAAGAATGAGAACCTAACTAGCATCAGAGGCAAAAAAATCTGCATCCAGTAGTAATCCAAATACTAAGAACTGCACTGCTTGGGGCAAATGGACATCAAACCAATTAATTTCTCCAGGTTTTGACTGCATAACATACATGAAAAATCTACTAAAATTCATGTGTTATGGAAGGAATTTCTCTGCACAACCGTGGCAATGTGTGGATGAAATTATTTCTGTTGCCCGTCCTGGCCAGAAGAACATCTTGGCCAGGATAAAGTAATGCCTTGATTCTCTAACACTAAAAATGTTGTTGTAAGGTTTTTGTTTTTTTTTTCCCCACAGTTTAGGTGACATACTTATTTCAGTCCCTTTGTGCCTCTGAAGAGACATAATGTGTCTGCTGAGTAATTCATCCCACTTATGTTAGACATCCATCTCAGACTGGGATGAATCACCCTCTGGAATTACTGATCCCTCCTGTGTGATGGCTGAGGAGGTTTAAACAACTTGTTGGGAATTGTTGTCGACATAAAGGAGAGGTTTTATGGGCTGCAGCCATATGTGTGTTATCCTACTATTGCCTGCAATCCTTCCAGGCTCAAAGGGATTACAGCAGATGGGAAGATCTGTGTTTTCCTCTCTCCTCTCTCATCCTCTCCTTAGAAATAAACTGACATGGACATGTCTGATAGCACCTGACAGCTCACCAGGAAGGGAACCAGCACACCCTGTCTGAGTGTTTTCTCTATGAGATTAAAAACTACCAGATATCTTCAGTAAATAAGGATTTACCAGGCCTTATAGTTGGTCTCAAATGGTTTTCTACTTCTGTGCTCTTGGAAGAACATTGGAAATCCTGGGGAAATATATATATAAAAAAAGCCTCACAATAATTCCCTTTGTGCAACAGCAATCAAACCTCCAATTTATGCCCCACCAAAATGTCTGAGCCTGTTGTGAACAAAGTGGACAAAAATTCAGTACCATTTGCACAGTTAGGATTCCACCTATGTGCTGAGACTACCAACAAGAGGATAATTATGTGCCAATTTACTGTTGCAGCTTTTATGTTGTGATTATTTCTCCTTCAGTTCCTAATTTTGTTTCAGTGAAAAAGTTAATGTGTGATAAATATTCTGAGTCAGTTTAGGTCTAGGCTGAGCTTGAATCAGATGCCTCTGATGAAATTTCCTACCTCTCAACTAAAGTTCAGTAAATGTTGCCCACAGCATCAATATGATTGCAATAAATGACTCAAGTAAATGCCCTCAAGCAGCACCAAGACAAAAAGCATCTGTTCTTAAAAAAAAAAAAAAATAAAAAAATTCAGTTAATCTTAACGCAAGCTCCAAAGGAACAAGCTCTGAATTTAAATTGTAACTAACTGGTCACCCATCAGTCAGAGTTAGGATATATTCCACTTCACACTAACTTTATTAAATTGCTTTCCACCTCCTCTAATTTTAGGTGTTTAAGCTTAAAATAATTTGTCAGACTTTTGTTTAATCAAGACAACTTGAGATTGACTAAATGCTTTTACAGATTGGCACCATTTTGTCCTTTAGAGATAATGACAACGACACTCTTATCTCCATCCTAAATATCCTTCTATTTCACCTTAATATGAACCTCAATTAAGAAATAAGTATGACTAAAGCAGTTATAATAAAATATTCTGAGCCTACATCTTTCCCCAAGATTTAAGTAAGAAAGAGCAGTAATTTAAGACTATAAATTATTTATGCCTTTGACATGGTTTCTTAATAATCAGAATCAGAACTAGAGCAATTTGCAAAATTCCTGTGGCATCTATTAAATATTTTCTTCTAAGTAAGTAAATGAAACAGATTTACTAATTCTAGTAGAAACTTCATTGGTGTTGGGTGAGAGATGCTAAACACAGGGGGATATATTAATTCTGTACAAAATGCTAAATACTCCTCAGATCTCTGCTAAATAAATTTAATCCCTTTTTGCATGCTTTAAAGCCCATCAGATTTTATAAGCATCAATATAATGTAGTGAAAGGCAACTATTTACAAAAAAAGGACAAAAAAATCACAGAGAAGTATCATTTAGCATGACAGCAGTGTCTCACTGGAGTTAAGAATTTGTGATCTTCTTCCTTTTCACGGTGACCCTAAACCTGCCTCTAGAGGCTGGTTTAACTGAATATTCTGGAGACTGTGCCTATTTTAAAAATATCTTGGATTTGAATAGCTTTTTTCTGTCATA
The DNA here is from genome assembly GCA_013397195.1 of Hylia prasina. Lineage (NCBI taxonomy): Eukaryota > Metazoa > Chordata > Aves > Passeriformes > Sylviidae > Hylia > Hylia prasina. Next base: position 219,536 of record VYXD01012403.1, on the reverse strand, counting down.
ACAATCTCTATGAATTTATGGAAACCTGAATGAAATCCATTCAGACAAGATTAAGAAAATGTCTCTGAGCTAAGAAACACCATTGAACAATGGTTTAAAGGAAAATTTCCCATTTTTTTGGACCATCATCATCAATGATCACATTTTCTGCTGGATCAAGATGAACTTTTGACATAAAATGTTCAGTTAATGAACTTGCTAATATTTCTACACTGTCATATCATAGTATAATGAAAACATAGAATAACAGAATCACAGACAGAATCATGGTATGGTTTGTGTTGGAAGGCACCTTAAAGATGATCTAATTCCAAATCCCTTCCATGGGCAGAGATACCTTCCACTAGACCAGTTTGTTCAAAGCCTCATCCAGCCTGGCCTTGAACACTTCCAGGGATGGGGCATCCAGAAGATTTCTGGGCAATCTATTCTTGTGCTTCATCACCTCCACAGTGAGGATTTTCTCCTTATAAATCAATAATTAATTAATATCAGATAAAGCCTGTGCAGAACACACATCAGGGACTCCCTCAGCTACAATGAGGAATGTGAATCTTGGAGCTTCATCCATTCCCTGTGCTGTCTGTGCCTTTGATGTGCCCTGGGAAGCCAGCTCTGCCCATCTGGTTTAGAAATGCACTCTCAGTTGCTGGTCTAACCTTGCTGACATCCCTTTGCTCTCTCCTTGAGTTCTCATTTTGCCAGGAAGAAAACTCATCCTTTGCCACTATTAGATGTTCACATGTTCTTCAGACAGACAGATAAAATGTTTATGAAAACCACAATTTGGGACATGTTCACTTCAACAACTTTGCAAAACAGCCTTAAAATGCATGGGAACAATCAAATCTGGGTTCTGCATAACACTGTAGTTCTACTCAAAAATTTCCCCAGATTTTCATTCAGTTCCAAATTCTTATGGGAACATGATGGAGTTCTCAGTCCTCCTGACAAGGAAAACTGATCCAAAATTAAACTCCATGTCCATTTGGGACAACTGGTGGCTTCAACACAGATCACGGAATCACAGAATTTTTAGGGTTGGAAGGGACCTCTGGAGATCTTTTAGTCCAAGCCCCCTGCCAAGGCAGGAGATGGAGATGAAAAGTTAATTCCTGCAAGAAGAATGAGTTTATTCCTGCATAAAACAAATGGAATAAAAGAAAAGTCGATTTGCATCTTGGCTAGAGGAAGGTAGGGATATATCTTCCAGCTGTCTCCTTACATTTTCTTCTGTCCCAGTGGATGGATAGCTGAGTTAATGATGAGTCTGAACTTTCACCACATATAGCACAGAAATTCCATGTAATCCAAAATCAGAGGAGGTTTTCCTGGAATTCTTGCTGGTATCTGAAGTCACTTAGAAATGACTGAGCTGCACTGCAGGAAAGGAGGGAAGGATGGTTGAGCCAAGGGCTGTTCTCCATCAGCCATACCATGGCCTGATACCCTCCCTACCAGACAGAACACGACCTTAACATTGCTTGGGGGGAATGACCGTGCACTGCTTTAGGGAAATGCTAACCTTGGGGAAACAAGAAAACAAACAAACAAAAAAGAAACGAACAAAAGTATGTTTCCCTTTTGCTTATAGTCTCACAGATTTATTTAGCTCTATCTAGCAAGAAATGGACCAAGTGTAAAATTCAGTATTACTTCATGGTTCTTTTATTTGTTTTAATCAGCTACACAGCCCTTTGGTGCCAAAGCATCATCCCAACTTCTGCATTATTTACTAGTTAATATCTCAAAACAGATGTCTCTAAATAAAATAATTTTCTTCCTCTTGCTTGTCATGCCTGAAGGCCAAATCAAAGGAACAGAACAACTCCCTGATGATGTGCAGTGCACTCAAACCATGACATCAGGGTCACCAAGCCTCTGTCAGAGCTGGGTCCTGGGACATTGAGAAATTTGTAGCAACTTGTGTCTCTCTAAGGCAGGGTCAGTGTTTCTCTGTTCAGGGCTCTCTCATGTCTCTGCCTTTCAAGCAGCCATTTCAGTCCTGCACACCTTCTGATTTCCAGGTTCATCTGTTTCTTCCAGATCTCTGTGGCAAGAGAGTCCACGTGTCAAGGGATGGTCTGGCTGGGTCAAAGATATTCCCTGGAAGCAGGCAAGATAAAAGCAGGCACAACTCTGCAATTATCCAAGCGGAACACACATTTAACCAATGTCTTTAACAATATATTTGGCACACTTTGCCTTATCTCTGTGTTTTTCAACCTTGTGCTCAAGAGTTCATAAAATATTAGGATGGGGTCTTTAAGTTTTTTTTTTCCTCTGTGGTACGAAGGCTTAACTCCAGGCCACAACTAAACATCAGTAGCTGCTTATTCCCTCACTCAATCCCCTTCAAGTGGGAAGGGGAAGGAGAATCAGAAAAAGGTACAACCTGTGTGTTGAGAAAAGAACAATCTAATAATTGGAGCAAAATAAAATAATGATGATGATGATAATGATGATGAAAGGATATATAAAAGAAAGAGATAAAAATAAAAGTCAATAAAAAGATAACCAGATGATGGACAGCACAATTACCATCCCAAGCAGCAATTGACCCCTTTAGGCCAGCTCCCCCACACTTTATATACTGGGGATGGTGTTGTGTGGTGTGGAACATCCCTTTGGCCAGCTCAGGTCAGCTGTCCTGGACCTTTTTCTTCCCAGCTCCCCTTGCAGAACACAGGAAAATGAACAGTCCCTGATCGAGGATAAACATGACTTAACAACAATTAAATTATCAGTGTGTTATCAACATTTTTCTCATCCAACGCAAATGATGTGTATCTAAGGCTCTGTCAAACACAGGGGATGCAGGGAAAGAAGTCCTCAGCTGATGTTCAGTTCCAAGTTGTGAATGGGGCTGGCATTTCACTGGATGCAAAACATTTGAGCAGTGCCTTCATTGGGATGATGGAGAGATAAAGGACAGATCAGTGAATTCTGGTAATCAGACTTTGTCCACAGGTGGAGGCTTTGCCCTCAGCTTTAATGCACTCTGAGAAGCACATCTGTAAGGCAGGACTCTCTGTAGTTGTCCGTGAGATCTGGAATTTCTGTCCAGAAATGCAGTTTTAGGCAGTCTCTGAAAGGAGACAGAGAGCATTTAAGATGGTCTTTGGTAACTTGATTATAGGTATTGATTTTTCATGGCGTTATTCAAAACTGAAAGTTAATCTGAAGGTCTGGAGGACATAAAACCCAGAAGGCTTGATTTTTTTTTTTTTTTTTTTTTTTGTCATCACTTGCCTTATATTCCCATAGTCTTCACAGAGAAAGTGAGAGTTTTGATAGCATTAAGTGAGTAAATAGAAAAAGGGTAAATGAGTGTATTTTTTTAAAGGTTAAGTTTCTTAGTTTCTTCAGCAAAGTCCTAAGGGAGAAGGCACAAGTAGGCCATGGCCACTCACATGGCCTTTGCAAGAGAAAGAGGAGGTATTGAGTGCCTGTGGGCAGTGCAGAAAATATTACACTGATTTGGGTCGTGGTAGAAGGGCAGTGTTTATAATCTGGGTACTAAAAATGGGAAAAGACAAAAAACTACAGAATAAAAGAGGATTTGGCCGCAATAACCCCCTGCAACATTATAGGCTGGAGATGGTGTGGCTGGACAGTGCCCAGGCAGAAAGGGANATGGCTGAGGGAGCTGAGGTTGCTTAGCCTGGAGAAAAGGAGGCTCAGAGGTGACCTTGTCACTCCCTACAATCCCCTGAAAGGTGTCTGTGCTCAGGTGGGGTTGGTCTCTTTCTCCAGGCAGCCACTGACAGAATGAGAGGACACAGCCTCAAGCTGCACCAAGGGAAATATAGATTGGATACTAGGAAAAAGGTTTTTTATGGAAAGACTGATAAAGTACTGGAATTGTCTGGCTGGGGAGGTGGTGGAGTCACTATCCCTGGATGTGTTTAAAAAAATATTGATGTGGCACTGGATGCCGTGGTTTAGTTGAGGTGTTAGGGCTGGGTTGGACTTGATGATCTTGAAGGTGTCTTCCAACCCAGTGATTCTGTGAATTCTGTGATTCTGTGATTCTGTGATTCTGTGATTCTGTGACAATAAGATGAAGGAAGTGGAGACAGCTTAGACAAATATATCCTTTACAATGTACTGCTTTGGGTACAGAGGACAGCCCGGAGTGATGTGCCAATAATCACAGAGCAGAGAGAAAGCAAGGTTAGGACTAACACCCTGCTGAGTCCACGGCCAGAGCTGTATCCACAGAGTCGTGTGCTCCCAGCCACGCTCTGCATCCCACCATTTGCATAACTTCCCTGGAGATTTGCCTGCCTCTGCAACACCTGGCAAAGCACACAGTCTAAACTTTATGGAAATTCACACAAGAAGCAAAACTCGTCTATTTTAGGGTTTAATAGCTTGCTGGAAAGGGTGGGGAAATGTTAAAAAAAACATGGTCAGGGTACCTAAACACTAATAGCAAATTATATAATTATAAAGGACGTAAGACAAAAACTAACTAAATTTTCACAAATTTCTCATCCTTATCCTTGCCAGCCCCTAATATATGTATACTTCTAGCAATCACTGGCAGTTATCCACAGCATTCACAGAATTAAGCAAATTACAAATGGGTCCAGGATGCGCAGAGCATGCCAGTCTTGGCTCTCCAGCGAGCCACATAATGCTCTGCAGCATTTGGCTTCTCTCAGCAGGTCCATTAGTCAGGGTGGATGAACCTCATCAGCTGGAGGGAACGCACACCAGGACGTGTGTTTGGAAGAGTGGAGACATTTGACTTTCATGAGAGATGAAGAGAAACAGAACTCTGGCTGCTCTGCTGTGGCCTCTCTCCCCTCCAGCGGCATCTATGCAAATGCAATCCGATCTTCAGTCTCATCCAGAGTGAAGTCATGTCCCCAGGGTTCTGTCTTTGTTGTGCATGTCCAGAGTAGGCAAAGACACCTCAAAGGGACCCAAAGCAAAGTAAGGCAATACCTACCTAACATCTTGTAAAAGAACTGCTGGAACTTCACAGGATGTTGCTGTTGTCAGTGTTCACTCACCAACCAGGGGTAGGAATGGTCACAAGTATTGGGGGAAAAAGCCCCATCAATTGCTAGAGGTAGGATAGAAACTTCTAGGTTTCAAGGACTGCGTTTCAATATCCAGTCTCTCCTGAGTCAGTTCAGCCTGATCTGCCTCTGGAAGCCACATCTGGTTTGTTCCTGAGTCGCTGGTTAAAGATGCCTGTGAGAAACGTGTCGGATGGTTTTGGTCTCTTCTGAGGGTTGTGTTGCTTTTTCTCAGCCTTACTAGAGGGCTCTTCCTCTTGTCTTTCCTCTTTCCAGAAGGCCCAACACCACTAGAGAGAGAGGAAATGGATCAGTTTCTGTCTCAAGCCCAACTAAATGAACAACTGATAGTATTTGTGACAATACATCCCACCTTATCACTGTCTTGGGTGGCAATATTTCACACACAGAAGTCTCCAGTTAGATTGGCATTTCATGCACACTGATGTATTTATTTACCCTTTATGAACACTTGTCCTTTACCAGAATGAGTTGGAATAGTCTCCAGCAAGTACTGACCTTTAATTACACTAGTTATTATTAAAATTCACTGTTAATCACAGTGGGAGACAAAAAAAGGAAAGGTGTTTGTATGCTTATGGCATATGGAAAATATGGGATAATGTACTGAGAACGTCAGAGGGATGAGAGACAGAGAACATATTCAGCACTTGTTGGGTGTTTTTTCTACAACATTCTGTGCCAATAACTATGTTATCATTTCATCATCAACAGAAATCAACCAGATAATAATGTGAGATCTTGTAATTCTTGAAGTTTCCTAGATTTGTTTTCCAGGAGTGTTCTGAATTGTTTAGAGAGCAAAAATACCTCTCTGGGGATAGATAATTTAGTCATTCTGAACAGCAAAATGTTTCTGACTGGTCTTCACAGGACAATGTATGTGTTGTCAGTATCTAAAAAATAAGAATTGTAATTATACTCAGAATTTGCACCTGAATCAATGCAAATAATGGAAGAAAGAATAAAGTTAATATGAGAAACCCTTATAACTGCAAGGTGGAGTCCATATCATCTATTCTATTTTTCTTTCTGTCTCAGAGTTAGGTGTTTACTGTTACTTGTCAGCCAGAATCCTTCTCTGGTCAATAGAGATGAATAGGCACCTACAGAGGGTGACTCACCCAATCTATCTTAAGGAGGGATGAATCACGCACTAGAAGTGCATTTTTTTTCCTCCATCTTCAGTTTCAGATCTGAAGTGTGAGCAACTGAACGATGTGTTTAGGTTTTTCCAACTGTGTAAAATGACATAATAAAAATATTACCTCTCCTTACAAACTCTGTCTTGCTTATGTCTCCAAACCAGCATGATGACAGTGATAATGTTCTGCTCTGGAGGGAGACTTCAGTTTAGCTTAGAGACTTATTGTCCTCATTGATGAAATTAAGTGACATGAATCCCATGCAAACTTTCGCAAAATTTTGTCTAAAAGTTACGCATACTTTTTCAAAGGCTATGAAGGTTGCTTTAAACACTTTTAAGTGTTTTTCTGATACAAAAAATATTTATCTGATTAGTTCTCTTTCTGGGAAACTTGTCTAGGCTACATTGCCATTCCTTATCAAGCTTTGCATATGATTGCCATGAGATTCAATCCGATTAAAAATAAAATGTTTTGATATGCCTTTGCTTTGTTGTTTTTTTCACCCTTCCCCCACAGAATGGAAATTGTTTTCCGTCCAGTTTTGAGTAAACAGCATAAGAAAATCAAGGGAAGAAAATTGTCAAAGAACAATTAATTCATTAGCAACTCAAACACACTCAGAAGAAAGCTGGGATTACAGTTTCTGACATTAAAGTGGTCCTCAGAATGTTCAGCATACATGGTCTGAGTCCACTATTCTTCAAGGTCGTTCAGTTCCACCCCCTACCATGAGCAAGGGCAGCTGCCACTAGACCAGACTGCTCAGAGTCCCATCCAACCTGGCATTGAGCACTTTCAGGGATGGAGCCACCACAACTCTGCACAGCCTGTTCCATGGCCTCACCACCCTCTGAGTAAATAATTTCATCCCAATATCTAATCTACAACTGCTCTCTTTTAATTTGGAGCCACTCCCCCTTGTCCTGTCTCTTCATGCGCTTGTAAATAGTCCCTCTCCATCTTTCTTACAGGCCCTCTTCAGGTCCTGGAAGGCCCAAATTAGGTTAACCCGAAGCCTTCTCTTCTCCAGGCTGAACAATCCCAATTCTCTCAGCCTTTCCTCACAGCAGAGCTGCTCCATCCCCCTGATCATCTGGTGGCCTCTTCTGGCCTCATTCCAACATCTCCACATCCTTCCTGTGCTGACACCACAAAGCTGGAGGCAGCTCTGCAGGTGGAGTCCCAAGAGATCTAAGTTTCAGATCTGCTAAGCATAAGAAGAACTGCACAACACAAGGGCAAAGCAATTCACTGTAAAGTTATGAACCTACTTCTGTAGTTGATGTCTTTTCCCATTGTTAGGCAGAAATGGAGACTGAACTGGAAGTACAGCTGAGTTCTTTGAGACTTGTTAATGAAAAGCACAACAAGGTTCAGCTGGTGAAAAGTGACATATTTCAACTGGCTCCGTGGGTGTCACGTCAATATGTACCATCTGAGATCCTGGCATAAAGAACAGAGATATTAAGATATGGCCTGTTCTTTCATGCTGAAAGCCAGGATGCCAAACCAATGAAAAACCATGTAAAAGCCATTAAAAAGCATTTTAGCACTTGGAAACCAAGAGACCACATTAGAAAGTTTAAGTGGACTAATTACTTGAATTACATTTCGTTACAAACCTAAGCTGGGCTTTTACAGCCCTGTATTTCAGTCCTTGCTGTTTCTTGCTAATGAAGTTAGCTATAAAATAAACAGGATGATGCTCTGGTTTTTACTGACCTGCCAAACATAAAGACTTTTTACAGCTCAGGGCAGGGGCAGAATGCAGGGGATGAGGACTGGAGTTAACAAGCTCTGTGAAAACTTGTGTTCTCCAAGCTGTGGGGAGAAGCAATATTTGTGCATATCACAAAAATTTGGCTCAGCTCACAGTCAAACACGTCTGTCCCCCAATCCAGCAAATATGCAAGTCATGTTTTGGCACTTGTCCTGATGCCAGATGGTTACACGTGTGACAACACTAAAAGCAGGATTGATGTGATCTCTTAGCAGTCAGCATAAGGAAGGTTTAGAAGGATGAAGAGCTGGGGCATTTGAGTTCACTGTGTCTGATAGAGCAGACTGGGGAAGGGAGTTCTCTTTATCTGCAGTAGCAATCCTGTGATATTACATTCTCACACAGCACTGTGAATCACTGTGCCTGATCACAGGGTGGTGTAAATAGAGCCACAGTACAAAAATCTGCTCCTCAAAGCATAGTTCTGCTTATGTCCAGTGATGTCCTTCCAAATTCCAGGCAGAAAAATTCTTAATATCATAAAGAGCAAAACGGCTGCAGGGAGTGCAGGGTCCTTTTGCTTGGAGCAAAGGATCTCATTTGACAGGTTTGGAGGATTCTTAAAAACACAGCTGCAGTGATCTTAGCCTTCAGCTGTCAGATGCAAGCAGTGCAAAAATTAATTCTGTCCATTAATGGGTTGATCACCACTGATGGGTATTTTCTACCCACAGTGCTGAAATACATGTTTCAAGAATATCAAAATCTTTTTGCTCCAGTCTTCCCACAGAAAAGGCAAACCTGTTAATTGCTGGGTGTTGTTTCTGTTCTACTCTGGCTAACAGGGTTCAACTGGATGATTAGAGTAATTAAAAAATAAAAAAGCATCACCTGATAGAAACTGCTACAATCATTATGAGTGCTGGTGTGGCACAAAAGAAATGTGTAGAGGAAAACTGAACTGTTTTAGGGAATCCCTAAAAGAAACTCAAAGGAGATTATCTGATTGCAATTCATCTGATTTGATCACAATTACATTTATTTGGCTATTGTTTTTAAAAAAGCTCAGGATATTTCTGAGCCCATACTCTGTTCACCACAGAGATCTTCTGTGCATTGGGGTGTTTCTTTTTTACAGAGAAATTTTGCTGGGACCTATTCAAAGGTGTTTGTTTTCAATGACACGGAAGTACAACTGAGGTTCAGATCATTTGATTTTGTTTTCTTTTGCTGATCATAACCCTAAACCCTCCTACTATTTCAGAGCCAATATGAGATCGATGATTTAGGGCAAACAGAGACAATGTCACAAGAGAAACAGCCACCAAAAGAACTTGTACTGAAGAAAGAAATGAACTTAGAGAGCAGTGATAATTGTTCATCTTCCAGTAAGTTTGGGGAATCAAGACCATGAAATTAAATCTTGAATTTATAGGCCACCCAGATGAAAGCTGTAAATTTTTTATTAAAAATAAATAAAGAAAAAATTTATTTCACAGTCTCTCTGGATAGATGATTTCAGTTTAGGAGGCTATCCAGGACTTAATGCATCTTGCATTCGTTGTGAAAGGAAATTTGCTCAGGACAAGCTGCTTGTATGAAGAGAAACAAAGCAAGGGAATGGCCCTTGTAGAATATTACCAGAATGTTGTGTAGAAATTATCAGAGAGATTAATACATAGATGGCTGTAAAACTGCGTTCAAATGGTATTTTTCTTCCTCAGACAGCAATGCATAGCATACACCAAACCAGCTGTGTTCTGGCGTTCATTATCTGCAGACAGTTAATTTAGTTCAAATGCAGCCAGGAAAAGTAACTCCAAAATTCTCCAGGGACAGAAGAAAAGAAAAAAAGAAGTGTTGTATATTGTACATTCACCAGAGAAGTATATACCACCTGGAGCAATGTGACTAAAAGCCTCTTTGCCTCATGATCATATTGGGGTTGGATTAGAAGGAGGTGTCTTTAGAAAGGTTTTCCAGTTATAGGGATGGAATTTGCCTCAAGACATCAGCTTGACAATAATTGATCACTGTAAATGTCCTAACAAGGTAAAACAAGACAGTAAAATCTTGGGTTAAATGCCACCCTACATCCAGCCGTGAATTCCCTCCCCACCAGTGCCCAGTTGGGATGGAAGGGCACTGTTCACATTTGGAGGCTTCTCTTCTGAATCCCCCTAAGTACAAAGTTCCCTGAGTGAGAGTTTTGGCTTCAGGGCTGAACGAGCCTTTCCAGACATCAAAGCTCTGTCTTGCCCTTGCTTTCAGCTGAGAGAAATTGATGGTCTTGTCTCAAATTCAGAATTTTTGAGTTCTCAACAGCAATGACCTCCAAGGACATCTTTCTAGCATGAAATTACCAGAAGGGATGGTCCTTGGGATGCTGTTCCTAGAAGTACCATTTTAATGAGTAGGTCATTTGAGGACTGGCAAGATGCAGCCTGTTTGAAAAGAGAGTTGAACAAGACACTGAGAAGTTCAGAGGTTTAAGTTCAATTTCTAATTTTTGCAATCTTTTTATTCCAGGAAATCAGCTGCCACTTAAACTCAGATAAGCAGCCCAGCAACCTGATAATGTGTCTGAAAAGACACTTCAGAGGAATGTGAAAAAGAAATAAACACCTCAAAGTGAAAACATTTGCCCTGCAGGTAAAAGAATAAGAGCTGGATGAAACATAAGCTTTAAAGTTTTAGAGCTGATTAGTTTTTTCTCAATACTTTTCATTTAAGCGCTAATTATTCTTTCCAGCCCTTTCAATGTTAATCCATTATTAAATGGGTTAAAGAGGCACCAAAAAATGCATGTCAGACTTTGTAACTGCCAAAATAAGACTCTCAGAAAGTGTTTTGAGGAGCAAGAAATCTAATTAGTTCATTGGTTAACGAAGTAAATCAAAGGAGATTGGCTACGGAATCAATCTCATTCCCTGCCTTCACTAACTCCTAAACCAGGGTGGCATGTTTCTCTTCATGGCCTGGTTATAGACCCTGTGCAAGGCAAGAAGAAAAATGTAATTAGTGTCTGTGCTAATTGGTGGCACATTTTGTGACAAGCTGCCCTGGCAGATACATTGATGTAGCATAGTGCTGGATTACCACATTCATAGTACGACACAGCCCTTTATGTTGTAAGGAAGAAATGAAATGCTCCAGTTTCCGTTGTATTCTGGTTACAAAAGGTTGCTGGAAGCATTGTCCTATGATCCTGTTTGGAACTGTTTCCCTGTATCTGTGCTGAATTGATTTCTTTGTATGGATATTGCACGTTTGCTGCCATTTTACATTTCTGATAATTATGAATTTGAACCAATCTGCCGGGTAAAGAATTTTCTCATCTGGGCAATCTTAAAGGTACAGGAATGAAATTGAGTCCAAATGAGGATGGGGTTCAATTTCACCTCTTTAAACAGTCCTTGTTCAGCCAGTGATCTCCCACCCCAGGAATTAGAACAGCCATCCACCTCCCCTGACAGAGAATTATGGAACAAATGGGTAGTGACAGGACAAGGAGGAATGGTTTAAAAGGTCTTTAGGATTTTAATGGTTTAAAATGGTTTTAAATGGTTTTTAGTGGTTTGAAAGAGGTCAAGTTTAGATTAGATGTTATGAGTAAATTCTTCCCTGTGAGGGTAGTGAGGCCCTGGCATAGATTTCCCAGAGCAGCTGTGGATGCCCCATCCCTGGAAGTGTTCAAGGCCAGCTTGGATGGGGCTTGGAACAACCTGGGATAGTGGAAGGTGTCCCTGCCCATGGCAGGAGGTTGGAACAAGGCGATCTTTAAGATCCTTCTTTACCCAAATAATTCAATGATTCTGTGGTGATTCTATGGTTATGAATCTCTTGTACCTTTCTAGTGGAAAAGCTGCCTAAGCTGGTATCACTGATTTTATCTTTCAGCAGAACTGGGCTGTGGAAAAAGGGAATGAGGACTTGGCAGAACCAGCTGCTACCCGGCTCTGCACATATTCCAGGGGATGGAAGAGGCAGCCCAAGATGATGGATATGCCAGCAACCACATCACTGCTTGTAGAATAAAATAGGCAGCTGTAGCGTAGAGTGGTATAAATACAACTCTTAAAAAGGACCTTTGATCCCTTTTTAGCAAGAGATGTTTCCCAATCACCTGGAACAAAATCCTATCAAGCCTGAACTAAATTTTGCTGCTTGGGAGCAAACCTTTATATCACGAGGTTGGAGTTTGGGTCTGAATAGAGCCGTGGGTAGGATATTAGTGGGCAATTTTTATACAGAAATGACAAACACACTGGAAATTTTGCAGCTTGGCCTCCAGGGAATTCATCAGATTTAAGTATTACTGCAGCATTGCATTTGAGTGAAAGGGCAAAGAGAAGGAGCATTTATCTTATCAGAATATTGACTTTCTTGCAATATTGTTGTTCTGCTTTCTGGGGATGTAATAACACCAAGTTGTGTTTGCATAGCAACAAGGTAAAGGTTTCCTTTTTAAATGTGTGGCTCCACTCTGAAAAAGAAAACCGAACACCATGGCAACACACAGTGATTCCTCCATTAAATATACTCTCAAAAAGTGTTTTGCTAGATTTAGGAATCATTATTAAAAAGAAGAGAGATATTAACAAGCTTGCTTCCAGGTTTTGCAGTGTTTTATATATATATATATATATATATATATATATATTCACAGGCATTATTACCTCTACCTTATTTATTAGCTAAGTATATCTTATTGTGGGAGCACAGACTCCCACAATATTCTTCCTGCTAACCCTCCTGCTCTTTTGCCATCTGTCACTTCACTTCCAAGAGTAAAACTGAATTAATTTTTTTTACGCCTGCTAAAGTACTGTTAAAGGCAGACAAGTTCCACCCGTGTGAGCTCTTAGTTAAAAAGCATGTGCAAGCCTTTATGAACATAATCAGGAATAAAGTAGACAATATGTGCACATCTGCACCAGAACAGCAGTTTCTCCACTGGATCAGTAGGTGCTTCACCTTCCCTTGCAATCTGTGTGACTGCAGAGTCTGTGCATCAGTTTGGGAACTGGAGATAAGAACTGCTGAGGAAACCAGACCTTTCAAAAGCCTGGATCTCCCTCCGAGTGACTGACTTCAGAAGGTAGCAAGACCAATGATTTTCAGACACCTCAGATGAAAAAATATCCCAGAGAATCTCCAAAGGAACAAAAGAAAATTCAAAAGAACAAAGAAATACCCACATATTTAAAAAAA
>VYXD01012403.1:37877-206373 GCA_013397195.1 Hylia prasina | reverse complement strand
AAAAAAAAAAAAAAGCAGATCTTTATAGCTCTTCTACTTTTAATAAATTTCAAGAAAAATCCTTAATACACCTTATTTAGTTAAACTTTAATAGCAAACTACTATCACATTCAATTAAAGAGGAAGGGTTTTTCTCTTACTTAGCATGCATTTCTCCCCTTTATTTGCATGTGTGGGGAGGTGACTGAACCTCTTTATTTAAGGAGGTTCTCTTATTTAAAGAGCTTCTTGCCAATTATAAACACCTCAGGAACTCTGAAAACCTGGTCTAGTGGAAGGTGTCCCTTCCCATGGCAGTGGGGTTGGAATGAAATGATTTTTAAGTCCCTTCCAACCCAAACCATTCTATGATTCTGTGATTTATAGCCTGGCTGATTTTGGTTACTGTGATCTCTCTCTGAATGTCACTGGCTGGACGTCACTAATTTTAGATTTTGATCAGCTCTGATGGGGAATCAGACAGACAAGTGCAAAGCAGGACTGATGAAGAGGGGTTTCATCAGTGACCTCTCTGACTAATTACTCAAAAATGTCATCTCCTTCCAAATGTTTGCCACAGTCTGGAGGTCAGAGCCTCCCTGATGGTGACAGGTCAGTCCCCAGCCAGGTTTTCATGATGATTTTCCAATCAGTTCCAGCTTCACATCTGATGCTGCAATCAGATCCATCGTGCCTGCTGAATTTTGATCATTCTTACTGAAAGGCAGTACAGGGGAGCAAAATCCAAAGAGAGCAAATAAGAAAAATGTCCCTGCTCAGAGCAGAATTTCCAGGCCTTTCCAAGGACAGAACCATGGTTCTGAGCTTTCCTTTGTCTCCTTCTCCCTTCTCTGCCAGTCTTACCTTTGAATTACTGACAAGGGAAAGAAGGGAAAACAGAGAAAAGAAAATAAGGCAGGAAAATTGAATTTCTTTGAAGCTAAGGAAGCCATGCAGGCAACATGTGAAAAGAAGTGATCATAAATAACTCTGCTTTTTAATATAATGCACTTAGGAAAGTCTTTTGTGGACCATTCATGTTGTTGCATGAGGTAATTGTTCCTCTGGTAGGTATAGCTGTAAAATGCATATGCACTGGAAGCAAAAGGACAGAATTATCTCTAATAATGAACAGATTAATTGGCATATATGTGTGATCAATACTTCCAGCCAAGACTGAGCTGACATCACCTCCAACCAAATATCATTGGACAAGGCCAACCAGTGCTGAAGTTTTGGATTTTGCACTCAGGTATTGTCAGGAATTCTGAAAAGTCGGAAGAAAATTCCTCTCCATGTAAACTTGCCAAGCAGGAGGCAATTCCACAGCTTTATCCAAAGCTGTATTAGCATTTGAATGCACCTTTGCAACAGCGTAATGCCCCAGAATTCACAGATTCCTTTAAAATGAAAGATTTACCACATTTCCAGAGGGAATATTTCCACAGGGATCAGATAAAAACACTTTTTAATATAACACCTGGCCTTTTACTGTAAAGATGTTTGCATCAAAGTGCTGCATATTCAGTACATTTGTAATTTTTAATCATTGAGTTTTTCCTGTACTGAAAGTTTTATTCATCTAAAAGAAAAAAACGAGCGTGGGAGTTATAAGGAGGATTTAGCCTGTCTTCTGAGTCTCAGTTGGAAAATATCATTCGAGATTTTTAGGAGAAACTGCTCTTCCAGAAAGATTTAATTCTGTGATCTATTGCTTCATTTCCCTGCCTCTATCTTTAGGTGTGAGCCATATTCCTTTCCTCCACTTAAACCAAACAGGACAGTTTTGCTTTCATATATACAAATATATACACGAATATATACAGATATTTACACTCGACCTCGTCATCCCTGATTCATTTTGTAAAGCAACAGAGGGCAAATCTGCCCTTTCAGAGTGAAATTCAGCTGAATTCTGCACGATAACTTTAAACCGGGATGCATTGCAAAATGCACCACCTCTCTGACAAAAGGTGTTCCAAAAACATGTGGAGGTAGCACTTGAGGATATGGTTCAATGGTAAACGTGATTGACAGTTGGGTATGATGATCCTAAAGGTCTTTTCCAACCTCAATTATTCTATGATTCCATGAAAAAGGGAACCAAATTCCAGATCACTTACTGAATTCCCCATTTAGTAGGATGAATGTGACTGGGGAGAGTGAAGTACAGATGGAGAGAAAGCCATTTACAGTGGTCTTGGGAGGAATTTTGGCTTGCATAAGTCTTCTGCATAAAGGGCTCCTGTTGCTGTATGGTAAATAAAATGTGAAATTTAAAAAAGGAGTAGAAAGGGTAGAATTATATGAGTTGTTTTCCCTCATTGTTTTACCCTGTGCCACTTCAATCAAATTAATCTCCTGTAGGGACTGGTGGATTTTAGGCAAATTTTTAGTCAGGTTTGGGGTTGGGGTTGGGATTAGGGTCCTGGGACAGGGATGGGCCAGGAAAGTCTCTGAGCAGTTCCCCTGAAAAGTAGTGCTGGCCTGCGCCAATCCATGTGTCCTACCCAAAGGGAAATGGCACAAGGCAAGGTGAGTGAAGGGTTAACCAACACAGACCCGAATTTCTTTTCTTTCTCTCTCAGGCTAATACCTGGTCCACCCTAGGATATGTATTTACTTTCAGGAGACACTGTGGATTCTTTGCTGTAAATCAATGCAACTTCTTCCTTCTTTCCCACAGAATACAGAAGATAATTTCCTATTTCAGGGTAATTTATGGATGCCCTTAACTATCCTGCTTTACCATGACAAATTACCTACTTAAGTCTTCTTTCTACATCAGTTGCCCATTCTCAAGACAGTGTTGTGTTGTGACTTTTTGGATGCCACTGTTTCAAGGAGCTGTGTGCATTTCTCTCCTGAGAGTGGAAGTGTGGCAGCTGCTTCAGCTGTTGCAATCTAGATGCAGAATGTGTATTTATAGATCTATAAATATACCAGTGGGTGCTAATAAAGCCCAGCAAAAACCCAGTTTCACAAGTTCTTTGGAAAAACAGGAAAACAAAACAAAATCATGGCGTTCGTTCAAAGCGCACAAAAATATAAGATTTCTGCATTTGTCAGAGGCCAGTTTAAAACACAGCTTCCATCCAAAACTGGTGGCTAAGTGTGGTGTGATCTGCCTGACACCCTGCAAATAAGCAGAGCACCTCTCTTCTGTCTCTCTGTGCTGCCAGGTTGTGCAGTTCAGTTCTACCATGACCTGCCTTTTAATTTCCAAACAAACAAGGTCAACAAAGCTGGCAGCAGGTAGTTAAGTCAGTATAATAGGATTTTGATTGCTTTCCTACACCAGGGGAGTTTACAGGGAGACGTGCATTATACTTCTGAGTGAAAACACAAGACCTATTTCAAGGTTTTCATTAATTGCATTTATCTTTAAGGATAGGAATACCAAGTGATGCTTAAGTAAATAATGAGACCTTAACTTCACACATGGAACTGCAATAAAAAAGCAGCCAGCACTAGGGCCTGCTAAGAAGAGATTATTGTTTGGTTTCTTTTAATGGGGAGGACAACTCATGTATTTCTTCTGGACCCAAATATTGCAGAATAATGTCTTGCTTTGGCACTGCAATTAAAAGTAAAGGTACCTTATTCTGCCGGAAGGACAGGGAAGGCTCCCTTCCTGCCTACATTTGACTCCACCCTTGGTGTTGGCCACAATCCTATTTTAAACATGACTAGGAATACCCAGAGGTTCCTTCTAAACAAATCATTAGCTCTTTAATCTAAATTCCTGAGTCCCAGTGATTCTCTCCAATGATGTGATCTACAGGAGAATCACATCCACGCTGACATGAGGTGGCTTTGTTTGTATTTATTCCACTTCATTCAACGCAAAGCATCTGCTGTGATGGCTGTCCCATCCCTGGAAGTGTTCCAGGCCAGGCTGGGCAAAGCTTGGAGCAACCTGGGACAGTGGAAGATGCCCCTGCCCATGGCAGGTGGGTGGAACTGGATGGTCTTTAAGGTTCATCCAACCCATTCTGTGATTCTCAAATAAATACAATATAAATGAAATAAATAACAAGGATGGAAGATCTTCTTGTGAATGTTAAAAAAATAAAATAAATAAATAAATAAATAAACCAAGCAGACACTTGGCAATAGGGTTGCAATATGGTTTAGTGGACATGTGGTATTTGATCAAGGGTCGGGCTTCATGATCTCGGAAGTCTTTCCTAACCTCAAATGATTTGATGACCTCTTAACTTTTTTTGCTTTAAAAATTATTTTTTCCTCATCTTAAGCTTGCCTTAGGCTTTATTTCTGTATTTTTCAAGACTATGAGAACTATTCAAAAATCTTACTGAGTTGGTATCTACTGGCTTGAAGTTGCAACTGCCGTGACAGTTGCAAGATCACAAAGAAATATTTAGGATCAGGCTCTGTTTTATTTTACATCATTCAAATTCCAAACTCTCCCACTGTTCCTCTTTCAGCTGGATTCCTGTGTGATACAGAGTGGGGGAGAAGTTAGAGGGCTGGAAAAAACAGATGAAACAATTTCTGCTTTAGCTGTTGCTCCTTCCTTGCTTCATAACCTTGAGCAAAAGGTTTCAGCTTCCTGTGACTCAGTTTCTGCTCGTTGTAGCACAAGTTCTTCAAGGTATGAACTATTTTCTGCAATTCTACAGCAGGCAGAGCAGTAATATCCCATTCCCACATCAAGCCTCCAGATATGACACCGTGGTGAATAATAGTGTGAGAGAAATCGCTCCAATTTTTTTTTTTCTTCAGAAAAAAAGCTCCAATATCTCCTTCTCGTTTGTTTCTGCAGTTTAGGAAACATACGTTCCACAGTGCACTGAGCTATTTCTAATATGCCCAGCTGTGCAGGTTGATAGGCAAGAGATAAAACCATGCTGCTAATGAAAAACAGCTGCTCATTAGTCAGGAGAAAACTGGTTAGGGTGTTTAGAGATACAATTATTTTTACTGTTCTTGTCCCTCTTACGCTTATACAGAAATTATATTATTATCAAATCATGCTAGACAGCGTCTCAGGTTGAACATTTTAAAAATGAATGTGGTTCATTAAAAACATGATGAATATTTAAGCAGGATTATAGAGCATAATGAACTTCCTTTAAATTTTTTTTTTCAAGCAGAAAAAGCCCAATAAATTTGCTAATATTTTACTGGTTAATGTTGCAATTAGGTGTGCAGCATCTTTTCCCAGCTTTCCAAACATATCTCTTTTAATGCTGACTCTGAATTTCAGTCTGAGGCGCAGGGCTGAAAAGCTGCAATTTTTTTAATTTTGAACATTAATCAGGTTGATGCCTGAAGTCACTCACATAAGCAGTCACCTCATCAGCAAGAAACCCCTAAAAAAAAAAGGGAATCAAGCCAAATGCTCAGTGCCTCAAAAGTAAAACAAAACTGAAACCTCATCCTCTGGATTGCTATGTTTGTGATCTTATCCTCACAAAACTAATGACAATTTCTCAATTGCAAAACACTTTAAGATTCTTCTAATTTGTTACAGAAAACAAGCTGAGAAAATCAAGTAGAAAGAAACAATTGGATATTGTTATTTCTAAATACTCCTTTAAAAATTCTTTTATAAATCTAATTATTTCATTGCCAGAGTCACATTTACTTAAGGTCTGGCCTTTTATCCTAAGAGATTTTTTGTGGAATTTTCAATCCTTTTGCCATGAGCAGGGTGGGCTTAGCACTTCTGAGCCTGCTCTGATCAGACAGTGTTCAGCTCAGTTTACTCAGCAAGGAAAAGCAGCAAAGTGAAAGTGAATAAAGGAAAGAGATTGAAGATCTGCCCAAGAGCAGTGGTGGAGTCAGCCCCTGGAGGGTTTTAAAAGATGTGTTTAGGTTTCACTTAGGGACGTGGTTTAGTGGCAGCTTGGCAGTGCTTGATGATCAAGTGGACTTGATGATCTTAGAGGGATTTTCCAGCCTCCATGAATTTATGTCTGTAAAAGTCTCTGTGGCCAAATATTTCTCTTGTGCTCTCTCCCTCTGGAAGAGGATGGAAGGCAGGGATATCCCAAGACAGGATTTTACAGACTCAGATATCCACATTGGATGGCTCAGCAGAAATTTCCTAAATGAGATAAGCCTGAGTGAAAATATCCATATAAAAACACTTTACACCAACTTTTATTATTTGATGCCAAAAAAGCCACTTCTTTCCCCTCCCTAAAATGATGAATTCAGGGAATTATTTCACTGACACATCTTGAAGAGGAAAAAAAAAATGTTATTTCCAAGTTATCTCCAATAACAAATCAACACATCTGGAAATATGCAGAGCTTCCCTCTTTGCTGGCAAGATCAGAACTGGAAATAGTTCCATGGTAGTGTTAATTAATTTATCTGGAATATTTGGTATTTTCCAATAAATATCTGCTGTGGAGAAGGAGTGATGAACTGTATCATGAGCAAAGTTCACTGCTAATAAATGTCTTGAGGCAAATCCTTTTTTATCCCCTATGTTGCAGGTAAAATAAACAAGAGAAATTACCTGCACTTACTCAGAATCCCAACCCTGGGACAAAGTCTTTGTGCAAGATGCTCTACAATCATCAGTTGAGAAGAAGGTTACAGTCCTGGGAATTTAATAGACTGAGTAGTTAATAAAAGACAAATGAGTAGAGATGGAGACCAGGGAAGGATGAGAAGTTAATGTTTATCTGGAGACAAAAGATTTATAACGTGCTAACAAGCTCCTTGTGTCAAATGTTTTGAGTGTCATAAGACTGAAGAATTTTGAAGCCTAAAGAAACTGCTTTTCAAGTGTGGATGGTGAGTTATCTCCCCCAAATAAAGGCCTAAACAGCAGAAGGCACAAATCTGGGATGGAAAGTGGCATCAGCATGGCATTTTTGGGTTTTACCTTGGCTGTGACTCACATAAGCTCTGTGTCCCAAGTGTGTGATGCATCGCTGGCATCTCCTTATGTGGCTGAACTTCTGGTCTTTGGGACCACCTCAGTAAAGTCCTGGGGCCGTTTCACAAATGTCACCAGTTTGCTTTTGCAGGGTGGCCCATGGGACAATCCAGCTGCCCTGGGACTGAAAATGCGCATTCAGGGCAGATCCTGTCCCTTATTACACAATCCTGCTTAGGTGGAATCACAGATAATAACTGTTTGCATGTACATGTGCAGCACACAAACCATCAGCATATACATTTGCTTATGTTAAATATTTCTATCACAGTACAGCCCCCCCAAAAAACCCTCACTGGACTCACTCAACATTGCAAACCTCACCTCCACATGTCAGTTGAGAACCTGGGAGTTTGGCCAGAGCAAACCACCCTGTGGTTGCTGTTAATTTTCCCTCTGATTGTTGCCTCTGTTCTCTGCTCCAAGAGCAGATCTCAGGTGAGTTATTCAGTCTTTCACTTCATGTGCACAGCAGGTCCCCCCAGGGCTGGCATCCCCCTCATGCACACTGGAAAAGAAATCCCACAGGCCAGCAGCACATGGTGAATCAGACACCAGAGGATGCTTTGGATTGGGTCACACATTAGTCAGAGCAACAAAAAATAAATAGATGAGCATAATTTTGCAATATATAAGCACAAGCTACAATAGCTCAGAGTGGGGAGCTGATTATTGCTCTGCTACTTACTGAAAAATGTCATGCTATTTATAGTGCTGCGTAAATAGCAAATTATAATCATCCACTTCAGATCCATCCAGTGTGTTGATCTCCAGGTGGTCTCCTCTTGTGTCCCTGTACTGTAGCCTAGAGGAGTGGTCAGTCACCACACTGAAAGCTTGGCACAGCCATGGCCAATTGGAAAAACAAAACAATTAATTTTGCTAACCCCTGGTCTTGGAATTACTTGGAGCCTTGGAGCTAACTCCTGGGGAAGGAGGCTCAAGCCTGGCTTTGCAGAATTATGCTGCTGATCTGGGATAGGTTCTTTGCCCCTTTCAAATGACAGTGATGAAATTTATAGCATTCAAGATAATTAATAGCATCATACCCTGATAAAACACCTCCAACAACTTAAACCACCTGATTAAAAACCAGAAGGGAGATACAAGAATTCTGCAGAGGGACTTTGTAAAAAGTCATATTGTAATGGGACAAGGGGAATGGCTTTAGGGTGAAGAGAAAAGGTTTAGATTGGACATTAAAGAGAAATTTTTCCTGTGAGGCTGGTGAGGCCCTGGCACAGGTTGCCCAGAGGAGCTGTGGATGCCCCATCCCTGGAAGTTTCCAAGCCAAGTTGAATGGGTCCTGGAGCAACCTGGGATAGTGGAAGGTGTCCCTGCCCATGGCAGGGATGTGGAACTGGATTTCTTTAAGGTCACTTCCAACCCAAACCCTTCTGTGAATCCCCAGCACAAACATATTGTGGGTATATTTCAATATTTATTTTTGCAAATCTGTAACTTGATAAAGTAGGGGGCTGCAATTCTCTGTACAGTTTCACTGCTGGTTTAGTTCAGGGACCTTCAGGAGTTTTGCAACTCAGCTGCTTTCCCCATTATCTGTTCTGCTGTTCCTCTGTCCCAGGTTTTACATCAGGCCTCTGTCTCAGTACCTCGAGTCTATCTTGGAATGACACATTGACTCATCTAGACATTAGCCAACTTTCAAGTTACTCAAGTTGTTTTTTGTCAGTGCTCTGAGGGTTGTAGTCAGTCCAACTCAAACTCCAGAGAGCCCTTGGGGATGTAGGGAATGCAGACTGAGAATCAAGGAGAAGTTACCAGGCTGCCTAATATTTCAGGGAAATCAGCAGTGAAAGATGGGACAAAAATCCTGGAGAGGAAATAAATGTACCAAAAGTAGAAGTTGATAGTAGGAAAAATTATTAGACCCTGGAGAAAAGCTGGAAAAGCTCTGTTATTTGCTCTCTTCTGTATTGCCTTGCCAGAGATGAATTTTCATAGGTCATGAACACTATCAGGAAAGGGAAAAAAAAAATCTTAACTTAGGCTAAAATAACCTTAGAGAGCAGGTAATCTGGGTTTTCTCTCCATCAGGCAGCTAAAATTCAACCTGCTGTTTTCCACAGGCAATATCTGGAACTGCTAAATTGAATTCAGATTTACTAGATTGGCACCTGGATTACAGGCCAGGTTTTTTTCTTTCCAGAAAGACTTATATTACTTTTCTCTATTCATCTCTTTTCACAAGTCACTGTTCAAAGGAGGAGGAAGTACAGTAACTTCTTTGCTCTGCACATGACATTATGTGGAAATTTCCTCTTAAAAAATAACCTTACTATTACAAGGAAATAGTGTACTTCAATAAGGCTTTTTCAATAATCACATTTGTAGGCAAGAAAAGGTCAGAGGTGGAAAGTATGAAAGGGAAAGTATGAGAAAGTAAAAATCCCTGGTTTGTTTGTTTATTTACATATATAGAATTTTGAACATATCCACTGGAGTCTTCATGACAGAATATAACCTGACTTGTAAAAGAAGTAGTTTTTGTAAAAAAGGACTGCTAAATGAAGCCATCAATAGAAATCTTATTTTCCCAGGTGGATTATATTCTATATTTGTGCTCCCAGAAAGGGAACAGAGTAAACCAATCTCCACAAGCACACTTCAAACAAATGGTTTTTCAATCTTGTTTTAAATACTTGCTCCTCGGGTAAAGTAAAACTGTCTTGAATTGCAAAATGGAGGCATTGAAACAGAAATATTGGTTTTTTACTCTCTTCTGCAGTAGTGCTTTGATATAGGAATGTAAATGAAAGGCCAAAAAACAGGAGTTTGAACACAGATCCCTGGTTTGTGTTTAGTGTGAGGGACTGGAGTGCCCACTGTGTAAACAGGTCCTCATGGCAGTGCAAGGTCACACGGCTGAAAAGGCTGAATTTTACTTTCAAAAGCAACTTAGGGCTTAAACCCCAAGGGGAAAAAAACAGGTAGGGGCACAAATCTAGGAAGTTTTGATGAAAATATTGTTCCTTTAGGCAGTGAGTCATGGAATTCTCATTGGAATATCTTTGACTATTGATGTGCCCTTAATAAGGACTCAGTGACAAGATCCACAGGACCAGAGGAAATGGCTGCTGAGTTGAATTAATGTTTTTATTTTATTGTTTTCCCCAGGGAAGCCAAGGTTGTCTCTCTAGTACTCAGAGGAAAACTGTTACTGCTGCCAGGATCTTTAGCAAAGTGGGAACTTTTCAGCTGAAAGCTCTCCCTGGGGGTAAATCTTCTTCGAGCAGCTGCTTTCATCTCTCTCTCCTGTTTTTCCACAACTCTTTCCTGTGCAATTAGTCCACAGTGGTCTCCAAAATAAATGAATTTGTGTTATGATCCTTGTCCCACCCTGGCTACAAGCTGGGAAGAAGAGGTTGATACATCTCACATTTGCCTCCAAGTCTCCCAAGTGCTGCTGAAAGGAGATGTCTCACACCAGTTCCTTCCTCCCTTCCAGACCTGCTCCACTCCTCCATCATGCAGTAAAAATACACCTCCAGGACAGATGAGATGCTTTGCCCCTCATAGGACCAGAAAAGGAATTATTGTTAAAACTTTCTGGATTGCATTTTAGTTGCCCTCAAAAAACAGGGGCATTTTGGTTGCCTTGAGGCTTATTCAGTCTGAGTGAGTCAGCTGAAGGTGCTGCTGTGAGGATTTTTGCAACCACAACACCCAATCCCATCTATGGAGAAGTTGCTCTTCCTCTCTGGGAGAAGAGATTTTCATGGAATCACAGAATGGTTTGGGTTGGAAGGGACCTTAAAAATCATTCAGGTCCAAACCTCCTGCCATGGGCAGGGACAGCTTCCACTATCCCAGGGTGCTCCAAGTCCCATCCAACCTGGCCTTGGACACTTCCAGGGATGGGGCATCCACAGCTCCTCTGGGCAACCTGTGCCAGGGCCTCACTACTCTCATAACAAGGAATTTCTTCCTAATACCTAATCCACATCTACCCTCGTTCTGCTCATTTTCAACACAAGCATTATCTTTTGCCAAAATTATGTAAATAATAGGGAGATTTTAAACAAACATTTCATAAGTGTCTGCCCAAGATTGTCCATTTCTGGAGATCAATGCTCCCTATACCAGCACCAACAAAAGTTTGACCAAAGGGATAATGCTAAATAACAAAGAGTTAAGAAAGAGGTAAGAAAGAAGCCCACACCAGTGCCAGTGACATTTCCCTGTTGGATAGTTTAGGAAGAAGCCTTCGCTTTGAAACTAAATCTAATTGGAGTTTGTCTGGGATTCAGGTCTCCTACTGACTTAACAAGCTGCTGGAAAGTCTAATAAATATTGACATGATCCTTTTCTTTTTGGCAGGTTCTTTTCTGAGAACTCCACTTTGTAGCTCAATGATGCCTCCCTGTGCGGCTTGTGTCACAGTGTAGAGGGAAAAAACACATGGTCAGCACCCACTTCTACATGGAAATTTAATGAGTATATTTCTATATTTCCTCCAGCCAGTTCAGCTGAAGGAGTCACGAACTTGATTTCAAGCAAATAGGACTTCTAACCTCATTTCACAGTGGGTATCTGGTATCTGGCTTGGGTTTTACCCTCCCAAAAGGGTAGGACAAGGTGTAAATTTTAGTTAATAATTGCAATGGTTGCCCTTTTGTTAGTGCCTGCTTACTCAGTATGATTCCTCTTTTGTCATTCCATTAGAATTAAAAGTTAAATTAACCCTGGTGACAGAACAAGATAATTCTTGTTGCTTCTGTGTGTATCTCAAGGACTGGAAGGAGTCTTGACCAAAGCAGGGAGACAGGAGGCTTCATTTTGAACTTGAGCTTTATTTACAGATGCTTTAGAAGGTATAAAATACAGCCACAAATAAATCCATAGGTGAGAACAAGTTTAGACTCTCAGGTAAAGACCATTCAGTGACAGTTTAACAGGCTGAGAAAAGTTTACATTATAACAAGAGAGAATAAGTAGAATGAAATTGGGGTGAGGGACAGCTCAGAAGACAATGTTAGGTGAAGATTTAGGGAGAACAGAAAGAATAATCACTGACCATTTTACAAAATTTTGGTAACTCCTCTCCTCTGGTTTCATTTGTACCCTGAACTCCACCCTCATGTTTATTTCTTCATTTCTGTACCTGCCAAGGCCTCACTCAGCCCACACCAACAGGTCATGCCACACTGTCTTTGGGGTTGCAGCTCTGGAGGATATTTGGGCTTCTTTGGAGACCACTGGAAGGGGATGTGATCTGCATTTGAAAATCACAGATTTGTGTATTCCCTTCTGGCTGATTGCAAATGGCTTTTGCAGGAGTTGGTGTCTTCGCAGATGGAGGAAGCTGCATCAGTGGGATGGAGGAAATCTGGCCAAGCACATTTGGGTAGAGGGAAGTTGCACAGAGTGTTTGTGCACTTTTCATCCCTGGAAATGTTCAAGGTCAGGTTGGATAGGGCTCTGAGCATCTTAATCCAGAGGAAGGTGTCCCTGCCCATGGCAGGGGGTTGAACTGAATGATCTTAAAAGTCCCTTTCAATTCAAACCATTCTGCCATTCTATGAGAAAAGGAGTTAAAACTTCAAGACTTTAGGTCTGCAGTTGTGATATGACTTCTCTGCTCTTTTGTGTACCAAAGAACTTCAGAGCACAAAACTAGTACTGTGTGTCTGTTTCCACCTGCCAGAGTAGGACCAAGAAACACTGAGTGAAATTGTGCTGCTGAACTTCCACAGTTTTTGGGTGACACAATTAAGTGTTGCTTCTTCTGCACGGGATGTGTGAGGATGGTACAAACTCTGATGACAGAGAATGAGGCAGTCACACAGGCAAATCTCTCAGATTTTTCTGGGGGTAAAATAAGGAGAAAAATTCAATCCAGAGGGGTTTTTATTGCATAACAGTAGAAGATTGTGTCTTCAAAGAATTCAGAGACTGAATGGACAATAAAGGGAAGCAATTTGATACTGAGAAGTGCCTGCAAGCAGTACATCTTACAAAGGTGCCTTGTACTGACACTGGTCTGCAAGCGTTTGGCCCTTTTATAACAAACTGCTGATTCTGTGTTTTGATCTCATAAGTATTGACCCTTGGTCATGAGTTTCCAGCTGATAAGATGCCTGTGATAATCCAGCCACTCAGCTCAGCACTACCTGCAGAACAGGCTCTCCTACCTGTGGATGGGTTGGGATACAGTGGAGTTTCCCATCCTCCCTTGAAATACTTAATTTTGATCACCCTTAAGCATTTCCAGAATATGCAGGAGGTGGCTCAGCAGAAGCAGCTCTATCAGCTGACTGCTAATTAGAACTACCTCTGATAAGCTCATCACTTTACCTTCTTGTCCCTACGTAGAGAGGGGACACGCTGGAGTCCCCATTGCTGCCCCTGCTGATGTCCTTCCTACATCCCTCCCTAGCTACAGCCAGCAGGATTCACCCCTCTTCTCCTCACTGTAATTCCCAGCCCAGCAACTCTGTCTCTGTTCGCTGGTGATGAGTGCTCACAAAATTACAGTGAAAGCTACAGTCAGAGGTCATTTTCTGCTCTGCCTTCTACACCAGAAAAAGCTGAGATCCCTGTGATGGACCACTTGGTTTAATGTGAGCATGAGGCATTTTGTTTTTCAAGTCCATGAAGTTAAGAGCTATTAAAAGGCAGCTGCTTATTGACAAGCTATCAAATAAATTTGGAATGCATCCTGCTGTGTAGCCATCTGATGAAGCCGAATGGGAAAGCTAATGACCCTCACGCTGTACTTGCCATAAAATATGGCCTTTATTTCAGCACTTGAGGTTTATTCTGTAGTGGGGCAAGGAAGGAAAATGGAATGTATCCCAATTTGCTCCAGCATGGAATAACACATGCACATTTTGGTTACAAACCACTCAAAAAACTTTCTCTGTACATCCTGCCATGTTCTCCTCCTGCAAGCTTGAGAGCAAAACACTCTGTGGCAGGCAAAGCAGCTCCTGACTTCCGTGAATTATTTGGAGTTATTCCTCAAATACGAGCTGGAAGATCAATTGGGGGATATCAGTTAATTAGCTCTGCCAGTTTTCTCCTGCTGAGAAGCTGACACAGTTGTTATAAATAATTCAGAACTTTTTCATGCTCTGTGTGCTGCAGTGGTGTAACTATCTGTGGAGTTTTGCTGATAGTGATACCTCAGGCTCATGTGATTGGCTGGGATAGAATCAGATATTTGTTTTTATCAGCAGCACACTTAACATGGCATTACCTGTGTCCTCTGATTGGATGGAAAAAACTGAGAATGTGATTTCCAATACTGAAAATGCATTTGGAAATAATCTTCCTGACACAGGCTACTTTTTTCTCCTTCTTTGTCTGTATTGCACCCAACACAACAGCAGCCTGACTATGCCCATTGTGGCAGCAAAATTCAGATAATAATGTTGAACTGAAATATTATCTACCCCAAATGCAGAGGGTAATCTGCTGTTTAAACTCTCAGAGTGAAGGATGGAACCCATTTGTTCTTGCAATGGGACACATAGCACGTCCTGTAAACCTTCCCCACTATTTGCTGAAGTATTGACGGTTTTCTTTAATGCTGCTGCACAAAGAAAGAAGCAAATACAGTGAAGGCATTGGGCACATTTTACCCAGAGACACTGAACTTAAGCTGACAGCAAGAGCAAACACTCAGGTGTAACCCTGCACCTGCCTCCAACCCCATGCACTCAGTCAATAATCCTGGCATTTAAGGCCATACAGTTCTGATTTCAGAAGTCAGCTCAATGAAAGACCAACAAATCAAAGTCTCTGTGTAAAATGACTCAACAAACAGACATATTTTTATATTTTATAAATAGCTGATCTGTTGATGAAGAAGGTCCCTGTGGCACTGGAAGCGATGTCAAACATGGAAGTGAGATTTTGAAGAAAGAACACTTCTAGGAGCAGAAGGAAAGAGGGAAAGGGATAAAATCCAAAATACTTGTCTGTCTTTGTTAGCTACCAACCCTCAACTTGCCACAAATCCACCCCATCTTCCCTCATTCATACGAACTTCTCCTTATTACAGAATTATAGAATAGTTTGAGTTGGAAGGGACTTTTAAGATCATCCCATTCCAACCCCCTGCCATGGACAGGGACATCTTCAACTATCCCAGGTTGCTCCAAGCCCCATCCAACCTGGCCTGGAACACTTTCACGGGTGGGGCATCCACAGCTTCTCTGGACAACCTGTGCCAGGCTCTCACCACATTCACAGGGAAGAATTTCTTCCAAATATCAAATCAGAATCTACCCTCCTTAAGCTTAAATCCATTCCACCTTGTCTTATCACTATATTGCCATGTCAAAAGTACCTCTTTGACATTTTTGTTGTTTCCATTCAGGTCCTGAAAGGTCACAATAACATCACCCCAGAGCCTTCTCCAGGCTGAACAATCAGTTTTCTCAGCATTAAAACTTTTTGCCAGCATTCAGTGTTACTACCCCTTTAAACAAAGACACAACATATGTTACTGTGCGTCTTTGGGCTGACAATAATCAGTTTATATCCAAGTCTGGATGAAAAAATTAAAGGAAGTATGGTGAAGGACAAGCTGATTAGACTCCCTTAAACCCCACGTTCTGAAGGAAATCATTATCTTCATAATTTTCCAAGCCATTTGCAGGCAGCAGCTGGGAGGTTTACACCAGGGAAGGAATGTTACACTCAAACCATATCTTGCTTTCCACACATTTTCCCCCAGTATGGATCACCAGCCACAGGCAGGGATAGGCTTGTGAGCATTGCACCCAGAGGGCCACCCTGATAGCTGCTATCCTCACATTATGCAAAGCCGAGCTGGTGCTGAATTAGTGGTCTTTCAGTCTCTATAAAATGCATCTCAGCCAGCTGTGGCCATCCAGGCATACTTTTAGGACCTTGGCTATTTCTCACATGACTACCTGTGGTGTCTACAGCAAAATCATCAACATCCACAAACCACCTCAGGATCCTCTGACAGCCAACTGAAGTCCACCCCCTTCATCAGCAGAGACTAGAGAGAGATTCCTGGTTTCCCTGAGTAGTTCTGCATGATTTATCAAGATATAAAATTACTCTGTTGGTGATTAAATCTGTCACAACTAAATTGGGAGCTTAGATTTAGACACCTCAAATCAGATGACGAGTGTTACCCATCACCTTATGTAACAAACAAGGAGGTATTTGCAGGCATCAAGATATCCCAGCTTTGAGGCTTTGCTAAGGATGCATTACACGTTATTTTTATTTCATGTTCTACAAATCTAGATTGATTTTAGTGATTAATTATGTTATTGTTAAAGATTATTTGTATTGGAAGGCTGGAGAGGGAATTTGTACAAGAGCATGCAGTGACCACACAAGGATGAATGGCTTCAAGCCAAAAGAATGTAGATTTAGATTGGATATTAGGAAGAAATTTCTTATGATGAGGCTGGTGAGGCCCTGGCACAAGTTGTCCAGAGAAGCTGTGGCGGCCCCAGGCCTGGAAGTGTTCAAGGCCAGGCTGGACAGGGTTTGGAGCACCCTGGGACAGTGGAAGGTGTCCCTGCCTATGGCAGGGGCTTGGAACTGAATAATCTTTGAGTTTTTTTCCATCCAAAACCATTCTGTCTTTCTCTTTGTGAAAATAAGAGACTATGGCTCTTCTGACCAGTTATATGACTACAGAAATGGAAAACAAAGGAGGTTAAGAATAATACCCTTTAAAACCTGGTCTTTAGTTTAACAGGATGAACTGCTGAGATCTCTCCCTACCTACTGAACTTTTTGTGTCACATCTAAAATGAGATGCTTAAGCTTCTCTGTAAAAGTCCTGCTTTGAGCTAATTTAAGACTCCAGTTCTTGAGAACTGAATATTTATTTTTACTTCACTGCAGGCTGGTCAAACACAAATCAGGTCTTTTTTGGGTTTCCCCTAGGTTTCCACCACTAAGCTCAAGTTAACAAACCTGGCTGAGAAACTCCTCAGGCTGTGAGGGTGAGCAAAGGCTCGTGTTGGAGACCCTGCACTGAGTCATTGATCATCTCAGCCCTGGAGGCAGCTGGAGAAAAGCTCTGTCACTTTCCTGATCTCCAGGTTGATCTGCTCAGTGTCCCCAGCAGCAAATCTCTGTCCTCCCACACTTGGCTGCTCTCTCCCATCAGTCAGATGCAGAGCAGCAGCCCCTGAAGGAAGAGCACTTTCCAACATTTCCAACATTTCCAACACTTTCCTGGCTTTTGCCAGGAAACAGCCACTTTACAGCCCCTCCTGGTCACTGGGGGAGCGTTTTGTGCCTCTGCTTTGTGCCAGCTTCAGCTGTAAAGACTTTGCACACCCTGGTGCCAAAGGCTGGAGATAAAACTATGTCTTGCATGCATCTAAACCAGTAACCACATATTTTTTTATGATAAGGCAACATGTCCACAAATAAATTAAGGGGATCTGAGAGCATTTTCCAGCACTGAGGCCAGAAATGAGCTAGGTTTAGACAACTAAACCTTTTTTGCACTGGGATTTGAAGTTGCTGCATCCAGACTGACCACTGGGAAGGGTTGTGGGACTATGCCAGCTATCTATTAGCATACAGGAATTGTAAAGACAGTCCCCAGGCAAAAAAAACCCACCAGGAATCATTGTAAAAATGTTTATCAGCAAATTCCAGTGCCCAGCATTGTTTTCTAACCCAGTTTTATTTCCTTGTGTAGCAGTAGTCCCCTTATGGCCTCACTTTGTGGGGACACGGGCTCTGGACACCCTGGTAGCAGGTGGCCTCTAACACTCCATGTTTGTTTGAAAATAAATATTTTACAGTGGTTGCAACAACAAGCTGAGTTCTCATGCACAAGGGGTGGTGCTGGCCTGTGATTCCTACAAAAATCTGAGCTCCAGGAGCTCTTGGTGACTGTAAATTCCGCCAGGCAAATGGAGAATTTCTGAGGAATGAGGGAGATGATTTTCTTTTATAGATGCTTCACACACTGGGTGCTGTCTTCAGAAAACACTGCTTTTTGCATGTAGAACATTAAGTGATCAAAGCATCTCTGAGCAAATGGATTTGCAAGTGCACCCAGTATGTTGCTATGCCATTAACATGCTGAAAGCCCCTTCTGTCATCAGTTTTGTTATAGCTGATTGGAATTAAAGCTTTGCAGAGTCAAACTTCGAAAAAAGGTGGCTGCTTATTTTATTTCATTTATTTTCTGCCCCAAAATTATGTTCTAGAAACTCTCATGGTGATAATTGTTAAATAACAAAAATATACAATAACAATTCAGCTCTCCCCTGTGTTGTGAGCTTTATATAGCACAATATTATGAATATTCTATGTGATTTTTTTTTTGTTTTGAATGTGATGGAAATGTGAGGTAATCTCAACAAAGCACAAAGTGAGCCATGCATTGTTATTTTTAACCTCTATGGGGAGACAGAGCAAATAGCCCACCCACCCAGAAGGAAACAGCAATGCTTCATATTAAATGTAATTGTTTCCATGGGATTTTAGGGCTCAGGGTATGGAGACAATAAAGTTCCAAAATGTCACTTCATCTTCCTGCTTTATAATCGCTCATTGTACAGCTGTTCCCCTCACAGTGTGGGTGGCAGATGTCTGTAACAGGGCTTTAGAATATCTAAACTTGCTAATGAAAAGTGTTTAATCCCTGCTCGCCACGGCAAATCCTTAATTGGTGAGGCTGCTGGTGCTGCAGGCAGCGTGTCAGGAGCTCTGGATGCACACATTTGGACACCATGGTTACCAGGAATGCTGGGCATGGGGAGCCCAAATCCCAGGATTTCACCATTACCAGTGCTGGAGAGATAACCAGTGATTTGTATCCTTGCTTCAGACGTGTGCTTCCATCTCCTCAGCAGCTGCTGAAATACCAGCACAGCCCTTGAGTGGAGATGTTTCAGTCCTGGTTTGGGGGATCATCACTGCACACTCCATCCCCAGCCTCCTCCTCTGCTGCCTTAGTCACAGCACTGAAATCCAGCAGGATGCTGAGATCCTGCAGAAAGCTAAAAATCCTGCCAGTGAAATGGCAATTATGATGTGTGAGGTTGGAAGGATCATGAATTCCCAGCAGGATGGATTGGAAGGTGCAGATTTTCCACAGAGTGTTTCATGGAGGGAAATTGAGGGAACAGAGACTATAGACTTGAACGTGGTGTGGTTTCCTCCTGAGAGACGTGCATCCTAAACCATTCTCCAGGGGTTCCTTTTCTCAGAGATGACACAGCACATCCAGAGGAAGGGGAAGAAATCTTTACCTTGTACCTCAATGAGTTTTTTTCTTTCTGACTACACACGCATCTGCATTTTTTTTCTTCAGTTCCACCACCATATACAACATATAAATCTATCTTTGCATTGAATTAAAACCACCAGTGAGGAGAAGCAGCTCCAAATGTTGGGATTCTTGTAGCTGACCTGGGCAGAGCCAAGAGCTCGATGGTCCTTGTGGATCTCTTCCAGCTCAGAATATTCTATAATTCTATGATTCCCACATAATCCAGATGGAGGCATTTACTCCGAAGGCACCTAAAAATGGGAGGTGAATCCCACCCTCCCTGTCTTCACTGCCAAAGAATCTTATTCATTCTTTACAAGTGACTCCCTCTCACTCTTTTAGGCTCGTACATATTTAAATATTTTAAGCAATATGAAGCAGCTCTGCCAAGGACCATGAGAGCTGGAGTAGCATGGGTTATTCTAGAGCTTTGTGAGAACAGGCATCTCTTCCGACCTAGATGGGAATTCAAGTCCCTACAGGCAGAAAATAGTCTGGATTCCATGAACGCCCTCCAAGAATGTCCAAATGTGTGTATTAATATGCATGGAATATCCAGATTTCACTGGTATCAAATAAAGTCTGCCTCAGCTACAATAATCCTTTCATTTAACATTTTTTTATTTATATATTTTGTTTGACATTTACAGGTACTTACCCAAATTTAGATGACCAGCCAGTTAAACCCAGCTTTATATAATCTTAATTAAATGTGATAAAAAATGCTATGGAATCAGAAAAGTTATGCTGGATTGTCTAGCTAGGAATAATCCTGTTCTGGGGATAGAGATGCAGAGATAGACATGCAGCTACATTCATTCTCTTACCAAAAATGATCAAGTGGAAAATAAGGCAAGCTTACAATTCTATCACAGATAATATTTTATTTTTTTTTCATTCAGAACTCAATAGAGTATTTCTGGGAATAAACTGAGAATGATAAAAAGTCCCTTTCACTCTCTGATTATTCTTTACTGATACGGCATCTAATATAAAAATAGCCCATAGCTTTTATAAAATTCAACAAAGTGAAGATTTTTGACAGCAATCATTTCTGAATGTAGTAATGTATTCTTTTATTTACAATCAGGATTGAAACAAGGCAGAAAAAAACCCTCACCAAAACCTTTTATAAAATCCACAAGTTTCACTGCAACAAAATTAAATGATACAGATTTGACACAGGAGCAAAAGACGTGATAACAATATATGTGCATTTTTGGCGGATGAGGGAAATGAAAGAATGAACTAATTGCATTTTTATCTTAAAAAGAAGTTAATAAATTACCATTTCAAAGTGGGATTTACATATTCCAACACTTTGCAAAGATTAGCTCTTTCTTTGATAGTTTTTTCCTTCTCATTTTATTATCCTGCCTTTTGGATGAAATACTCAAAAAAAAAAAAAAAATTAAAAAATAAATTCCAAAAGCCCATTCCTTTGCAGTCATTAAAAGGTCCTGTGGCACTTTCCACAAGAGCTGGAAGTGCTTTAAACATCACTGTCCTGGCAGAAGTCCAACTTGGGTAATTACATTCCATCCTGACTCAAAGAAATCTTTTCCTCAAGCTATCATTTCATTTGGAGACACTGTTCCACACTTCTCTGCCTGGAAACAATTGCTCTGTGATCTCAGCTGCCACATTGAAGGCAGGAAATAGCTGCATTTTTAGTGCAAGTAAGTGTTTTCTGTAGACTCCCTGTCATTCAGCCTCTCCACTGCACACCTGAGTCCAATCCACACTCCAAAACCTGCTCCCAGTGTGCACATGGGTGAAGCCCTCAATATGCCGAATAAAGGTGCTTTCTGTAGGAAGAATGAGGAATAATGTGCTGCATTTCACAAAACAACAACTGCAGCCATTTGTCATTTGCTGTGTATGGGCACCTTATGGTTGCCGCAGTTTGCAGCAAGGAATTTAGAGGTAAATAGAGTTGACAGCATATATCACAAATTTCCTCTAGGATAAAATGTTATAATGAATGATTCACAAATGCAAAATGGCCGTGAGACTTCAGAGAAAAATGTTTTCCCATAAACATAAGGTGCATCATGATGTTATCTTTGATTCCTGTCACAGGAAGTGAATCCTCTTCACATTGAACAGGATGAGAGGAGACCTCCCCGTGTCTTTTCAGGCCATGGGATTCAAGCTGGAGGTTCTGCTCCTCATCTACATAATTTTTTTTCTCACTGAGTGGCAACACCATGTCTAATGGTAAACCATTAGACGATCTACAGCTAAAGTAGGTTTGAAGATCTACTCTGCCATCAGTGGAGAGCAGAACTCCATAAGTAAACCATCCCTTACAAAATGGTGTCTCTAGGAACATGAATATATTAATATCCTTGAAGTTATTGTAGATAAATTATGCAAGATGCTGGACTCAGCTGAGATGGGTTACAGTCAGAATGGAGAAAATTTGAATGTGAATCAAAACACGGGGTGTTAAAATGAAAAAAGGTTGTGCTGCAGGACAGCATGAGTAAATGGTGATGAAAGCTGTCTCTCACCCTGAAGACAGGAAACCACACAGGATTATGGTCCTGCCCTCTCTGCATGGTTGAATCATAGAGCATTTTTTCAGTCTACTTAAGCGAAATTATCTCCTGAGTCAGAAATGGGCCCTCTGATCCCAAGGGCCTGCAGACAGCTCAGCAAAAACCTCTGGCTGTGACAATCCTCAGCCTCCAGAGATTTCTACCACTGAGGGATTCAGCACCTAAAGCAAAACACAGAAACAGCAAGAAAGATTTTCAGTCTGCAACAGGTGCTACATCAGAACTTAAGTCAGCTTCATATTTTTGGAGGGAATTTTCCTTCTCCTGGATGGGACTATGCCAGGAGGATTAAACTCTGACTTTGCCTGTTTGGAAAGAGATTATGTCCTTGACTTGATGTCACTATTTCCTTTCCCCTTAATTAAGCAAAAAAACTCAGCACAGGGGTAAGAATGAGAGAGCAAGAGGGAGAAGGAAAAGAATTAAGGAGAAGCTGACCGGAAAAGCCAAGCAGTTAAAGTCTTTTAATTTAGTATTTAAAAGCTTTCCTCTGAGTCTGCTTCTCAGAGATATGACTGTTAAAGAAAATTAATTTTTCTACTTCCAGCCAACCAGAATATATGTACATATTTATACACACCCACAGCACAGACACACAAATGTACAGAGAAGAGGAGGAGAAAAATTTATACTGAAAAAGATGTTGAAGTTGTACCAAAAGAATAAGACGCAGAAAGAATTTTTTCTGAGAAAATCCATTTTGTGAATCTGTGACTAATCCCCACAGAACACACAAACACACAGAGAGAAAGTTAAAGAATGAAGCAACATAGCTACACTTAAAAACATATTCAGTTCTTGGCATGTACACTCAGGACTGAGCAAATCCCTCCAGGTTGTAAATTGCCCATTGTTTTTTAAAGCATGTTCTAAAATAATCTATTTTGCCGCTCTGTTAGGAAGATAAATAAATGGTTGTCCAAATCCCACCCAAACCCAACATAGGCATCTTGTGGTAGAGCTGTGTGAGCTAAAAGATTATACCAGACTAGAGTGGGGAAAGAGCTCACTGAGGAGTTTTATCAGATTTTCGTGGTGCCATGTGCAGCTTGAATCTAAATTAAACCTTT
The DNA here is from genome assembly GCA_013397195.1 of Hylia prasina. Taxonomy (NCBI): domain Eukaryota; kingdom Metazoa; phylum Chordata; class Aves; order Passeriformes; family Sylviidae; genus Hylia; species Hylia prasina. The sequence goes on along the minus strand of VYXD01012403.1, from coordinate 183,579 downwards.
TGGACTTCCCTCTCCCTCTCTGTGGAAAGCACCATGGAAGGAAAGAAGGATGTGCTCCAGGGGCAAAGAGTGGGGAAGGTCAGAAGAAAAGAAATTAGGGGTTGATTGCTTGATATTCTGATGCTCAGGCCATGAGTACATATTTCTCCAAGGAAGCCCCAAGTTATTCTGCAGTCCCTCCAGTCTCATGAGGGTCCCTCTTGTGATTGTTACAGATTTCATTGATCAAAAAACAGCCAGAGAGTCAAACAGCTTGAGTTGTGAGGGATATCTGGAGGTTTCTTCTTCAACCTATCACATGGAGTAGGGACAGCATCAAAGTTTTATGCAGCTCAAATCCCTCTTTGTTACATTTTGATTCCATGAGACCTAAATACAGGCAGAAGGGAATAATCTCTCCCTTTGCCCTAAGGCATTTGGTTATTTATTGCAGCTGATTGACTTCTCCAGCAGTGATTTTAAGTTAATAAATAGTTTCACACATCAATGTACACACAGACATAACTTCATCCATCTGAGGATGGACACACGTGCATAAATGAATGAACAAATAAATGTGATGCCTGTTCACCTATCCTTGCACACATCAACACAATAATTTGCCACAGTTTAGTTTTCTTTATGAATGAAATGGGATGGACCAGGGTGACCAACAGACCAAAACCCTGTGGATTTTTGAGGGTGACATGGGTGGGCTGGGGAAGGCAGCACTGAGCTGCCACTGCCATCCCTCTTGGGGCTAAAGGTCTCTGACCAGTTTTCCACCATTTACAAAACTCACCAGCTGTGGCCATGTCGCTCCTCCTCTGGGAGGGTTCAGTCCCTAAATTCATATTTTTATCACCTTACCTGGAAAAGCAAGATTTCCAGAAGAACTGAAAAGCTCTGAGTTAGTAAACAGGGCACCTACAGGGAAGAGGGACACCAAGATCTGGATTTTTCAGAGATTTGTAAATGTAGGTCACCTATTGACTTGGAATGGTTTCCATCCCAGTCCTTGCTCTGCTAAATTTTTTGCTAACCCCTGTCTTTCTCCTTTTAGATCTTGCTGTTCCCAGTTCTAGCCTGCTTCTTCCCAGCCAGCTGTGTATATGGAATGACTTTGGGACACGCTGGCAGGGAGCAGTTTTAAAAATAAACATGGTGATTTTCACCAGGAAGACGCCACAGGCTGCAGGCTCCTTTCTGGGTGATAAAGATTTAATTACTACATGCTGGCCCTCTTTGCCTTCTCCCCAGCTGTAACAGGTGCCTGAGTTTCATCTTTCTTCCAGCTTTTTCTCAAGGTAATTAAAACTTTATCCTGGAGATAGGTAAATTCAAGTTTGTGAGCCTCTCACTGCATTAAAGGGAGACATTTTTATTTTTTATTAACTCTACTAATCAGCAGAGGAATTATATATAAACTAAGCTAGGGAGCCTACAGGGAATTCTAGGTTTTATCTGGTACTGTGTTTGTCTGTAAAATAATTCCATTCTGGGGAAACCTGCTATGGTTTTGATTTTAAGCAAAGGTTGGGTTCATTTTGTGATCCTGATAGCTTTATTTCCCACAACCCTGGGATTTAGTTCTAATCCTGATCAAAATGATTTTTTCATGGGAGAGAAAGAGGCTGCAGTAAGGAGGACAAAGCCCTGGCCTGCAGCAGGATTTTTCCTCGGGCTCATTAAGTCACTTGGGGCAGGACCCTCCGTGGTAGATTTTATAATGGACCTCAAGTCACTTTGATCGTGGTGTGATCAGATGTTCCTAAAATCTCTCCACACTCGTTTTTACCAAACATTTGACTACATGGGTTATGAAAAAGTAGAGAATGTAAAACAGCACCATTAAGACATCTAGACTGGAATGTTACATATACAACTTTGAAAGGTGGACTTGATGATCTTGTAGGTCTTTTTCAACCTTCATGAATCTATAACTCTCTGAAGGATAACAAAAATGAATCTTTACAAACTCTCTAGTGGTGAATGACTGGAAAAAAAATTTTGGGAGATTCACACTGAGAATTTCAGGTCAAAGATTGAGTTTGGGACGGGGTACTGTGTTAATTTAACCAGACACTGCCCTCTTTACACACATACCTCATTCTTCAAAGGAATGACTTGACATAGGATGTCACTGCAAAAGACTTATGAAATCAGTTTTGAAGCAGTACATACATAATAGAAATCACACCTCATACAGCAAATCATAGAATCATGGAATGCTTTATGTTGGAAGGGACCTTCAAGACCATCCAGTTCCAATCCTTGCCATGGGCAGGGACACCTTCCACTATCCCAGGCTGCTCAGAGCCACATCCAACCTGGCTTTGGACACTTCCAGGGATGGGGCAGCCACAGCTTCTCTGTGCCAGGGCCTCACCAGCTTCTGAGTAGAGAATTTCTTCCTAATATGCAATCTACACCTACAGTCTGTCAGTTTGAAGCCATTCCCCCCTGTCCTGTCATTCCACACCCTTCTGAAAAGTCTCCTCTCCAGATCCCTTGGAGCCTCTCTAGGTACTGGAAGAACAGGCTGAACATCCCCAAATCTCCCATCCTGTCTCCATAGCAGAGGTGCTCCAACCCTCTGAGCATCTTCAAGGCCTCTTCTGTTCCAACATTCAATAAAACCTGAATATTATGCCCTGAGAGGAAGCAACTTAGAGCTTGTGCTCCTCTGATGCTGTTGGAGACAAAAGAACAAGCTGAACAGATTTTACTCAATCTGCCCATTCTTTTGTAGCTTTGTAAACTCTACTGTTAATGGAAATCATGCAATCATCCCTATATTATTTCCCCTGCCTGAGGAAACAGAAGTGGTTTGATTTTTGTCAGGTCATTAGGCAAATCTCCAACCCCAGTGTTTTATCTTTATGCTTTGAAAATCCCTGTTCAATTCTTAAAGGAATATGAAAAATGAAGCCAGACAACACTTTTCTCTCCATTATTGTCCCATACCTGGGGAAAGAAGTCATTGACCAAAAAAAATCATTGATATCAGAGACAGCCAGCCTGGGAGGTAAATTATGGGATTCAAAGGTTTCTCATATGGAGCTAAGAAAGTTGGGCAAGAAACTACTTTTGGTTTCTTTTGTGTTTGTCAATAAGGAGCTATTTCTACTGGCCACTGAATTTAGAAACCTTGCAGATCAATGATGATTCAAAATATGTTCCATATATTTCTTCTTCAATGCACTTGTTACTGGATCTGTAAACTCTTAAGTTGTAGAATCGGACCCTCAGCTGCTGTAAACTTGTGTGACTTGTCACCACTTAGAGTTCCATTGAAATCTGGTTCACCTGACACATTCAATACCGAGGTACCACATTGCACTGCCTTGATTTGCTTCAAGAGTTGCTGTAGTGTGAAGTTTCTGGCAGTTTCCTGAGACCCTTGGGGTAACAAAATCTAATTCTTTTAGTGAAAGCCTACCCCTTATAGATATTTATCAAGCCTTATGAAGCCTCATTTTGGCTCCTTTTTTGCCTCGTTGTTCCCACCGAAAATCAGTTTCTGGAACATGACTGTGTTAATGATTAGGAATGTTCTTTTAATTGCCAGCCTAAATTTATTCATGGGCAGTTTAGTCGTTTGTTCCTCTACAAACATTTTCTCTGCATTTATTTTCTTATTATTACCCCTTCTTGACTTTGTATTTAGTTCAGAGCTTGTAATGAACTCTCCCTCTCTTTTGAGCAGCATTTAGAGAAACCTGCTCTGAGCAGGAGCTCCACTCTGAGCACACAACTGGGACTTCAGTAGGTGCTTAGGCACCTTCTGAAGTGAAGCTTTAAATGGTGGGGTTGCACCAATAAAGGCAAGAAAATGTTCTCCACTAAGTGTTTCACCCCAAAAGGGTGTAAAAAAGTGAAATAAAGCAATTGGAGTTTGGGGAAAGGAAGAAGACACAGAGTTTCTTGCTGTTCCTTCTAACTTCTCTTAGTTTAACTTTGGTGCCTGTCACTGGTTGCTGCTAGGTTAAAAAGCTTCCATCATCCAGCTCTGGGGTGCCCAGCACAGGAAGGACATGGACCTGTTGGAGCAAGTACAGAGGAGGCCACTAAATTGATCAGAGGGATGGAGCATCTCTGCTATGGGGAAAGGGTGAGAAAATTGGGATTGTTCATCCTGGAGAAGATAAGCTTTGGGGTGACCTAAGTGCCATCTTCCAGTACCTGAAGGAGTCAGCAGAAGAGATGGAGAGAGACTATTTACAATGTCCTGGAGTTATGGAACAAGGAGAAATGGCTTCAAACCAACAGAGAAAAGGTTTACATTGGATGTTATGAGTAAATTCTTCCCTGTGAGGGTGGTGAAGACCCTGGCACAGATCTCCCAGAGCAGCTGTGGATGCCTCATCCCTGGAAGTGTCCAAGGCTAGGCTGGATGGGGCTTGGAGCAGCCTGGGATAGTGGAAGGTGTCCCTGCCCATGGCAGGGGGTAGGAACTGGATGATCTTTAAGGTCCTTCCCAACCCAAACCATGCTGTGATTCTACGACTCCCAGTTCTACTGTCTGCTGGAGCTGCCACTACTGGCCCATGTCAGAGAAAAGTTGCAAGACTGGACAAACCTTAGGTCAATGATCTGACCTAAGGAAGGCCATTTTCGTGAAATTAATTTGTATCAGCAACCTGGTCTAGTGGTGTCCCTGCTCATTCCAGGGAAATTGGAACTGGGTGATCCTAAAGGTCCCTTCCAACCCAAACCATCCATACATGATTTGATGATCAGCTCACACTGTTAAACCAAATACAGGGGAATGATAATTCAATTCACATCAGAGAAGGAATTTTCTTTAAAAAAACAGAACTACTTAAAAAACCACAAAACACTTAAAGGTAAGTTGTCCTCTTTTAAGGAAATAAGAGACTTTTTTGTTTGATGCTATTTATGGTTTTCAGAGAAACATAGTTTGTAGGCTTGGTCATAAATAGAACTCAGTTGAGACCATTTTTTTATTACAGTGCAGGGAAAGATGTCATTTTCACATGAGTTTTTCTCCAGAGGTCTCTGAGTAATAGAATTTTTGTCCTCTGGGAAATTTCATCTTCTCCAAAAGCAGTTTTCATTTGTCAAAGAAAATTTCAAAATTTATCATGTGGTCTAAATTCCTATCCAAACTGTTTCAACCTTCAAACATTTCAATTTACAAAATTGAATATTACAGATAGTCCAGAAAAAGAAATTATGTTAAACATAATTTTGAGACTAAATTAAAATTATTAAAATCATTTAGCAAAATTAAACAAACCCTTATAAAAATAAATAGTGCCAGGGTTTGATCTTTTGAATAATGAAGTCTGGTCCTCTTTCATTCTGTTAGGTTCTTCTAACATATTCTTCTTTAGAGTGTTGTGGAGACACTTTTCTTGGATTTTGGGGATACCTATCAAGGATACTTCTCAAAGTGAAGAGACCTGCCCACAAGGGTTGATATGGTGAGTTAAATCAATCTCTGCCTAATTTTCTTCTTTTGATAGCTTTAATATAGTTGCTTTAATATGATTGTTTTAATATAGTGCATTAAATTATACTATACTAGTACTTTTAGCTTTCATACTGTGTTGTAAATAATTCTGATCGAGATCTTTTTTGTTTAATCATTTCTCAGGATAATTCATTTTTATATAAATTTATCTGATCTGCCATCATTAAAAACTGCAGGACAAAGTTTCAAAACTTAAGCTGTTGATAGTCTGAGGCCAAGACAAGATCCAGCTGCCCCCAGGCTCCTCTTTCTGGGAAGGAGTTTAGGAAGCCAGGGAATCCTCTCTACACCTCATTACTCAGCATCAGGACTTCTTTAATAAACTTTTCTGAAGCTCCCACTCCACTCATGGCACATGAGAAAGGGTGTCTTCTTTGTCCTTCTTTTTCATCCTGAACTTTGCCCTGGGTCTCTCTGGGTCACCATGAATGCCATCAGTTGGATCTGGGTTATTCATTCATGCACCAATCTGCATTCTCCTCCCAAATTAGCACACAAAATAATCCACGGTACTAAATTTGTCTAGTATCTTATTTGAAACTCGCAAAACCCACTGAAAACCTGCTTCAAACACCCGCGTTAGGGAACAAGCCTATTGTCAGGTTCTTCTCAGGAGCTGACCTAAATATTTTGCTCAGAGCTTTATGTTATAATTACTTTAATATTCCTTCTGTCTGGGAAAGTGACAAAGAGCTTAAAAGTCTTTAAATCTCAGAATGGGGGAAAAAAAATGCCAAATTCCTTTTTAGTCTCAACTGAGTCCAGACTGGGGTAGAGTGACAGTGGTGCTGTAAGGTAATAATCCCTGCCTTTAAAATCAGAACAGGTATCAGTGGCATTTCCTCAGGCAACATCAGGCATGGAGGTTTCATTAGACCATTTCAAGGAGAAGGTTTTTAGTTGTCATTTTGATGCCTGTCACAACTTTTATTTTATTTTATAAGTCATTTTCCTCTCTGTCAGAAATATCCTGTTCCCACAGGTGATCCAGGCTTCTTCAGGAAAGTGGAAGGGATGCAGCTTATTTCCCCTTGGTGCAAATAATGGAAGCAGCTGGAAGCTGTTGGGTGAGAGCTCACCTAGGACTGCTGCACCCCACCTCTGAATGTTATCCTGGGGTGGCATCTCCCTGTGATGAGGACTTCTTACACTTTCTTAATTCACTGGAATTTTGCCTATTTTCACCTATCACACAGTGTTGTTTCAGTTTGGCAGAACTATTCCCAACTGCAGAATCACAGAGTCACAAAATGGTCCAATTTGAAAGGGATCACAGTGGGGTTATGCGGTCCCACCTCTGTGCTCAAGCAGGGTCATCCCAGAGCACAGGGCACAGGATTGTGTCCAGACAGTTCTGGAATATCTCCAGTGAGATGTGGGTGCCCAAAAGTGAAGGTGTTGTTGCATCAGGGTTGTTGTAGCACCTTGAGAGGGAGATACTCTCCGTTCTGCTCTGTGAAAACAACCCCATGATAAAAGAATCTAGTGCAAAACCCTATTTGGGACAAAATAATTTGAGGCCTTTTAAAATAGACAAGAAGAAAATTACCTCATTGTTGTATCCTCGTTGGGATGTAACTCCAGGTACTGAGTTATACTTGGGCAAGCTCCAAGTCTATGAAAAGTTCAGATAATTTCATAAAAATAATCCACGCATGACCAACTAATGAGAGGTTGAGCAACCCCATCTGTCTCAATCTCCAGAGAGGTGCTCCACCCCTCTGAGAATCTTTGTGGCCCTTCTCTGGACCTGCTCAAACAATCCCATATCCTTCCTGTGTTGGGGGCCCCAGAGCTGGATTGGATTTTACCAGAGCAGAGCAGAGCAGAGGGGCAGAATCCCCCCTCACCTTCTGGCCACCCTGTTTTGGATGCAGCCCAGGACACATTTGGCTTTTTTTGGCTGCAAGTGCACATGGCCAGGTCAAGCTGAGTTCCTCATCCACCTACGTGCAGTGTCAGCAAGAAGCTCACAACCCAACTGGTTGGAGTTGAAGGTACAGTTTAAAAATGCAATTCAGCAGCTGGAAGAGGGAGATGAAATAACCTGAGCCTTAGCCATGCTGCTCTGTGAAGATTGATTCTGCAGAGTCCTGCTTTCCCAGGGGACTGAAGATACTATGTGCAATTTCATGCACATTTTAATATTGAAAGGGAAGCTTTCCTTCAAAAATATGTGTATCAGAAACTTCAGCACTTCTGCCTGTGTGGAGAGTGTTGAAAGTATTCTTTAGACTCACTCCTCAGTCAAAACCACTTCTGGTTGAACTTTCTAGGGAGAAAGTTTTTTTCTCGCTCTAATTAACTTTCTGTCAACCACTAGCAAAGCAAAAGGATAAGTACTTATTTTATTATTTTTTTTTTTCAGCAGAGATAAGGCTGAGAAACTGAGAACAAGGCTTATGCTGACAGGCATTAGGCACTATTGGACAGATCTATCAGCCTGAATGATGATGGACCCACGGAAACAGTGAAGGGATCACCGCTTAAACATTTAAAACTGATCTGGACACAGCACCAGGGGATATTCTGGCAGAAACAATCCCAGATTAGACTGAGGATTAAAATACATGGTTTAGTGATAGTGTAGGAGTGTTTTGCTTTGGGGTGGTTTCTGTCTCATTTTTAGGGGTGTTTTTTTGTGCATCTCTAAATGCCAGGAGCCACATGAAAAGAAATACTGAGCTCCTGCACCTATCACAGAAAAACTCTCAGTACCGTGAATTTGTAACAGGTCCACAAGCTGAAGAAACCCTCCAATGTGGGTTTAACTTCAAGCATGTCAAACATCCCAGTGGAAGATGTTTTATCACTAGATTTAATTGAGTGTGTCACAGAACATTTACTAATGAAACTGAGAAGAGCAGACAGATTAATCACTCTGAGAATATCTGGGGCCAGCTTTCTGAACATGCACAGGAAAGCCCTGCATGCACATTTTCTGAGCATTAACACCTCCACATCATGGCCTTTCCAGGCACAAAAACCACTCCTTGCAATGAAACTGAGATGAAAATTTTGGATTTAGCCTAGATAAAAAAAGACACAGATACACAGGAATAATTGACACTGGTACCTTAAAACATTCTAGGTAAGAACAGCTACCAGGGCACTGTATTTTTCAAGAATAGTATGATTACTTTAAAGAGAAAAAACAGTTGTCCCAAATCTAGCTGTAACAGGATCAAGTTCCCAATCTCGTTTTTTTGACTTCTACTCCACTGCCTGAAAGAAAGGGAAAATGAAGCAAGCAAAAGGGTTTATCTGGTGAGGAGTTGATTGTGAAGGAAATCTAACTTAGCCTGGGGGCACCTCAAGACAGCACCATATAACCTGATAGCTGCTATTAAGGCAAGAACTTTTTCCCTTCTAATATTCACAGGTTTCAAGGCAGTGATGAGGCTGGATAAATCGTTTATGCGGTTTTTATCCCCTGACTTCATGGTGGTAGTGCTTGAAGGGGCCTCATACAAATGACAACAATCTTTTTATCAAAGCCTTGACTCTCTTTCTGTTGAGTGAGAAGAAATATCGAGTCATATACTGACATTTGATTCATATGCTCTCCAGGGCCAGAGGAAATACATGGTCTCTTTGTATTATTTATCCAGAAATACCTAGGGAACCTAAGGGGAGTTTGTATCTTCCTCCATCGGGTGGAAATGTGTCATTGTTCCACTGGAAAACATGGCAAAGTTTAATTACACCTCTCAGTCAGGAAAAGAATCAGAGGAATCTGCTGTCTGCAGGAGAAATCCAAGTCAAATAAAGCTTCTGAGAGTAGAGAAGATAATTTACCTAACCGATGCTGATTGTGCTTTTACAGTTTTTAGATTAATTTAGTAGGCCCTAATTCAGTTCTTTCTTCAGTAGCTGCACAGCTTTAGGCATTTCAGCATGGTTGTTTTCACACATAAGTGTATAAATGCTCTCCTAACTTGGGATTATAATTTAATTTGGTGTTGATATATTGTACCTCTGTGTGCTTTCCTCTGCTTTTAAAGCCTGTGGTCACTGCTAGTCAGAACAGTTTCAATGCCAGCTGTGTAAAATCTAAAACCTGAGTTAGGTTTCTGCTGTTGTAAACAAAGAGAGGGCCATGAATCACAGCAACAACCTTAAGTACTTGCTCTGATCACTTTATTATTCCTGAGGTTGCAAAGTTTTATGTCATTTCCAGTAAAGGCAGCACTTTGGGTCCATCAGCCACACGATGAGTGCTGAGTTTTGGGCTAAGAGTAAGCTCTGGATCAAGTTCACAAGATCTTTTAGTTATTTTAAAGAAGGTGGAAATAATAAACTACTAACAACCTCATTTTAAATTAATCCCACCACAGGTGTACAAAGTGGTACAATATTACTCCAATACTCATTTTCATCCCTTCTGGGTAAGGCTACAACTCCTATGACTACAATTACCTGAAAGGAGGTTATAGACAGGTGGGGAGTCAGTCTTTTCTCCCAGGTAACATAAGACAGGATTAGAGGAAACAGGCACCATTTCAACCAGGGAAGGTTTAAAATGGATATTAGGAAAAATTTCATCACTGGGAGGGTGGTCAGGCATTGGAATCACCAAGCTGGAAATGTTGACAAAACATGTAAGTGGGGTGCCTTGAGAAATTATTTAATGGTTGACCTGACAGTGTTGGGTTAATGGTTGGAGTCCATGATCTTGGAGACATTTTCCAATCCCAATAATTCTATGTTTTATATACTATCTACCTTTCTACTCTCCAGCTTTCCTGATTCTCATCCTACTGGTGCTTCAGAAGGATTTTTCCCTCTTGCATCCCCTGTTCCACCTGCCAGCCTTGCAAAGATGTCTCAGATATCCAAATGTGACTCATGAATGCTGATTTCCACACAGATCTGTAAAGGCCCCCAAGCAAGTGGGTCTGGACATTTTGAGGACCTTCTGAATAAGAGGCACAGAGAATCCTGTATGGGAAGTACAAAGAATTCCATCAGAGCCAAATTCCCACCTTTTTCTCAGTGTTGGGTGCCAGTATCAAGATGAGGGAGGATCACAGCTCAGATGTTATGGGCAGTGACAAGGTGAATGTCGTCCACAGCTCACTGACAGACATTGTGCTTTCTGTATGCTCAGCAATTAAAGAAAATCCATCTTTACACCTCCTTAACTGACATTAAATACAAAGGGAAAAACCCTCAGACAACACCAGGGGAAACTCCATTAACTCCAGCAGTGCTGGAGGTGCCTGTCCTGAGCCCACAGACTGAGGCCACAGATTCATATATTCCATTTATCCACATCTTGCCCATGATTTTGTCAGCACTACAACAATGAAGGATGGGGTCAAATGAGGCCCTCAGCAACCTGGTCATCCCTGCCCACGGTGTGGGGTTGGAGCTAGATGGATTTTAAGGTCCCTTCCAACCCAAACCATTCCATGATTTGATGATCCTTTGATTATATGGGAAGGGCTACTAAGCAGGGTGTCAGCAAAGGACAGATCTGTTGGAAAAGAAGAGACACTTTTGGAACTGCCACAGACAAAAAAAAACCACCACAAAACAAACCAATCAGCCAAAATGCACACAACCAACCAACCAAACAAACAAACAAATAATAATAACCAATAAACCCCCTCAACAATAAATCTCCATGGTAGAACTATTTGATGTTTTTGGAGGGTGCAGAGCACAATTACAGGGTAATTTAACCTCATAACAGCAGTGGTCTCTCCTCCAAACAGGAAGACAGCAGTTTTCCTCTAAGCCTTTCCACAGAGGGGCTGCCCAGGAGGTTTTCTTTGCCAACATCCCCTTCTGACAGTGCTTCTCTCTATACTGACTTGAAAACAGAGATTAGAATACAGCATTCCTAACTACTCACACGGCCCTTAAAGTACCTGCATGGCTATTCATTACAAAAATTGCTTCATTATTTCATACCTCCAAAAGGGATGTGTATTTTCATCCTGTCCTTTGCAATCTCCTGAGATCAACACATCGTATCAGCTTGAAGGAAATTAAGGGGTGGTGGAAAGGAACATCTGAAATACTCTTTCCTTTTACTTGCTCTGATGTTGTGAGAGTGTCCAGTTGTGGCCAGTTAGGATATAATTTACCTTTATTACTGGAAGAAGCTATGGGTGTGTATCCATACCTGACTAACTCTGGCATTAAAAAATGCATGTCAGCTCCAGTCAAAGTCATGGAGCATCTGTAGTTAAAGATGAGCAATAACGAGGTTATAAATCTATGGAAAAGAAATGCCATCAATTTAATATGAGGTTATAACCCTGGAAAAATAATAGAGCTTAATCTCCAATATGTGTTGAAATAACATCCACCTCTGTTAAAGACACACTCCTGGGCTGAATGGACACTGATATCAGCCCAAAGGAATTTTTTCACATCCATATCTAACTCCTATAAGATATTCAACATTTTAATATGAAATCAACCTGGCACAGATCAGATGGAGCCATTGTTGGTCAGCAGATAGTTCCTATGTAGCAATTAGAATGCAGGACTATTTTTAGCATGATCTGCTTCTAGTAGAGTCTTAAAGACTGTCTTTTGTGTTTATTGTGCAGTGACCTGGAAGAAATTCTTACTGATAAGGCTGTCAGAGGACCTATGAAGAGGAAAGGATGAATAATGTGGACTCTCCCCAGGGAAGATATGACTCTGAAAAAGATTTGTCCCTACCTCACCCAGGCTGAAGAAACAGTTATGGGGTCTAACCCTTGCCTGGCTTTTCCTTCAAAGAGAAACTTGGTCTCTTTATATGATAAAAAAAAAAAAAAAGGAAAGAAATGGCATAATAGAGCCATGCAAAAATTCAAATAGGGGCAAAAATTGTGATACTAATTCTGACTTCTGCAGAAAGGATAATGCACAAAACCCATTGCCTGATAACGTAGACAAGGGCAATATTATATTACAATAATTGATCACTTGGACAATGTGGCAAGTTCTCTCTTGTCAGATATTTTCATCTACAAATCTGTTTTCTGATATGTTATGGTTTTGGGTTTTGTTTCCTTTTCCCTAAAGAATGTATCCTAAAAAAATAATACACTGCACCCAGTTCTGGGACCCCCAACAGAAGACATGGATTTGTTGGATTGAGTCCAGAGAAGATACATGAGGTTGATCCAAGGACTGGTGCTCCCCTGCTGTGGAAACAGGTTGGGAAAGTTGAGAATGTTCAGTCTGGAGAAGAGAAAGCTCCAGGGAGACCTTAGAGACCTTTCCAGTGCCTAAAGGTCTACAAGAGAGATGGAAAGGGACTTTTAACAAGGGCATGGCCTGAAAGGACAAAGGGTAAAGGCTTTAAACCAAAAAAAAAAAAGGTAAAATTAAATTAGATATTGGGAATAATTTCCTCCCTTTGTGGGTGCTGAAGGCCTGGCACAGAATACTCTGAGAAGCTGTGGCTGCCCCATCCCTGGAAGTGTTGCAGACCAGGTTGGACAAGGCTTGGAGCAACCTGGGATAGTGGAAGGTTCCTGCCTATGCCAGGGGGTTGGAACAGGCTGAACTGGAAAGTCTCTTCCAAATCAAACCGTTCTATGTTTGTATGACTCTGTGACTCTGTGATTCTATGATTCTCTTATTCTGTGACTCTATGATTCAATGATTCTGTGACTCAGAGTTCCATCCATGGAAGTCATGCATTTTAGAGGTGGTCAAAAAGGAGAATAACAGACATTCTCCATGGCTTATAAATAAAATTGTTTTTTTTCAAACTCTCTTCTCAGCAACTGCATCTCAAAGCACTCTGTGAAGGAGGATTGTTCCTTCAGAAATGGGGACATGCAGAGGAAAGGGGTTTGCTCCACAACACTCAGGAATCCAGCTGCAGAGCTGGGCACATGCCCTCATCTTGTGCATCCTGATGGAGCCTTAATCCATTCAGTCTCCAGACTCCAAACTGCTCACAGGAAACCCCAGTAATGACATCTCATGCGTGCCCCAGTCTCGTACATCATTAACAAAGGAAAAACTCTCTGCTCCACATGCTGGCAGCTGCACTGTGAGGGTGAGGGAGGAGAGGAATTACACCAGAAATATCAACTCTGCTTTGATAGATCCTTGTACCACAAGGGAAAGCACTCCTTTATATGCATTTCTGGTTTGCAACAGCCTTGTGTTTATTTTCTTTAAAGCTAAAATAACCATCAAACAGGTTCAGAAGTTCAGTTTGGATGCTTAGAAAGCTGAATCGCATTCCAGAGGGAAAATGAGAGGTTGGTCATGTAGCCTCACAGGAGATTAATTTGCATAGAACTAGTAAAACTTCGTAACACTAAAAGTTTAAATTTTTCAGAACAGAGTAAAACATAGAAATAAAAAACTTAAATCCTTAAGAAGTGGTCAAATTAGAAGATGCAGATTATGGGTTTTTTTCCTCTTCTGGGACTGGAAATAGCCATTATGGTTATGCAGAGCTCAGACCAAAAATAAGATATGACATTTCGAAGTGCATACAATCTGGTAAAATATAAAATATTTAATAAATATGTAAATTGGTCAAGCTGCTTCCCCAAGGAGGAAAGCTTCAGTCATGTTTTACAGCCCTCATTCACTTACGCAAATACTTTAAGAGGATCAAGGACGGATTTTAAATGAAGTTAAAGTTTAACGAGAAATATATAATCCTTTGAGGAAGAGATATTGTCATCTTCATTTATAATTTCTTGCAAGTTTTAAAAGTAAGAAGTTGAGGGAGTAGCCTTCTGAAGCCTTGTGTGTGCAAACTAAGAGAATTGCAGCAGCTCACCTCAATTTTACAGTTAGGGATGTAACAAAATGCCAATCATTTATATTCTTTGATTTTGTTACCTCTAGTTCTAGATTTTGTTCTTTTAGAATCTTAGTTCTACATTTTGCTGAGGATATTTGAAAGTACACTGTTAAACTCATAAGAGCCATACAGTCCTTTTAAAACCTCACTTCTTTAGAAGTTAGGAGCCGTATTTAAATTTCTAGACCAAACTGATTCATATCTAAACCACACCCATACAAATGTGTGTGTATGTGTGTGTGTATATATATATACTTTCTAAAAAATAAAAGATCTGTGATAGACAGAAAATAGAAGAGCCTGGAGAAAGTTTTCCACACTCTTAAGCCAGCCCTGACATCAGCTCTGAATTTTTGATATGTTCAGTCTCTGGAAACTGTTGATGAATTGGAATCATGGAATGGTTTGTGTTGGAAAGAACCTTAAAGATCATCTTGTTCCAAACCCCTGCCATGGGCAGGGACATCTCCCACTATCCCAGAGTGCTCCAAGCCCCATCCAACCTGGCCTTGAACACTTCCAGGCATGGGCCATCCACAGCTTCTTTGGGCAACTTGTACCAGGGCCTTATCACCCTCACAGGGAAGAGATTCTTCCTAAAATCTAATCTAAATCTACCCTCCTTCAGCTTAAACCCATGAGTCAAAGATAGTTGTGTATGCCATGTCCAGTGGCATCTTCTCAGGATGCAAGTTTTTTAAAACCCTCCTATAATCCTGAAAAAAACCTGTGAATACTTAGAAGACTATTGAAGGAAAAGCAAGTATCCAGGTAAAGAAAGTAAAAAAGAAAATAACCCAAAAAGTTCCTTTGCACTTGGAAAACCCCAACAAAAGGTCATGGTACTTTTATCTTTTCCTAGTTCTGGGCACAAGGAAGAATGAAAACAAATAGATACAAATTGAGAGTTGTTGGAGCTGTAGAGTTTACAGCTAGTGGATGGGTTGTTTGGGGCTGGTGTCAGGAGAAGGCAGAAATTTCCCTTGACATACACTTTGTTTGCACACTTATGCATTGCTCTGTTCATTTTCACCTTTTTTCTGAGTAATTTTACACTATCAATTGTTCTTCTTGCTTCATGTGCTCATACCTTGCATGCTGGAGAGTCTGAAACAAGTTGATAAAGGACTTAAGAACCTGTGGGGTTCAAAATTTGCTTTTCTCTCTACCAGGGAGAAAAATAACATCATCATATCATATTTCATTGACGTCTGCTCAGAGACTAACCAGCATTCTGCCACCCTTGATAAAGGACCAAAGATGTGTTGTGGTGCTTGAGGAAAGTGAAATAGAATAGTTTCTTTTATTCAAAAACCAAACTAAATCTGTATTAACATCACCTCATTCACACAGCACAGCAGTTAGATTTTCTTATTTCCTCTGACTTCAACTTTGCTGTCCTTGAGAGAGCAAAAGAAGAAAATGAAGAGAAGGACTGTGAGAGCAGAAGATGACAAACCCATGAGCAACTTTATTTTCCTCCTGGAAAGCAGTAATTCCACAGAATCTGCTCCATTTTTGTCTTCATCAGATTGGTGTGATACTGTGTGAGGTTTTCAGGAGTGTGGCCCTGACATCAGCCCTGCTTTTATGATAATACACTGAATATCAGCTTCTTGACATATCCACCCCAGCCAGAATCACTTCTTCACCACCACATTGACCTGTTTCTCATTTTGTACTCTGAAATCAACAGTCAGACACAATTTCTACAGCACAGCAGTGAAGATGAAGCTTGGTGCTTCTCCAGGTTCAGGCTGGGCTATTGCTGCCAGATTCACAAGATCAACATAGAACTTTTCAGAATGTTTCAGCTCCCTTCACTTTAGCAGAACAAAAACAGTTCAAACAGTGTTTGGGCAGCTGAAATTCCCACAGATGTCAGCGGGGAAAGCACATAATTTTCCCTGTGGAAACCTTCTCTGCCTTCAGTGAGCTGCTGCTGAGGACTAAATTAAGGTTTAAGTCAGACCATGTATCTTTTACCTGGCCAAAGTTCAGTATAATGAACCTAAATTTGAGAGATTTGCATGAAACTTGTTCTTTATTATTGATATTTTGCTTCTACCTCCTTCAGTCAGCGTGGAAGTGTGAGCAATAATTAAGACAATGTGTGTTATTTTGTTCTAATTCCTACCTTTTCACACTTTTTTCCTTTGAAGAGTGCCAAAACCATCTTCTCTGCAGTGACCTACCTTCTCCCTGTGTCTCTCACCTGTGCCTGTGCAGAGCAATAACATTTCCTTTGATGTCACTGTAGACTAATAGCAAGGGAAAACTAGAGAGAGTTGTACGAGTACTTCTGAAAATTAGTTCCACAGGCTGGCAGTCAAGCAGTTAAACCAGGCATGGAAATGGTTTTCAATCTGTTCCACCAGTCTCTTAAGCTTCCATTGTCAAAGCAGGATTATTTTTCAGTAAAACAGCAGCCCTCGGGAATCAGTGTAATTAAAGACAACAACAATGACAAAAAAATATTGTTTTTAAATGTATCTCTAAGCTACGGCGTAAATGGAAGGAGAAATCTATTGCAAATTACAATATTTCTCCTTATTATTCACGCTTATCAGTCTGTATCCAGTCATGAGCCAGAGAAGCTGGGTTTCATCTCCTGCACTTGAGACAGCCTTTGCTGTTCAACAGGAATCCATCCTCGGTGTTTATTCATGGGGACAACAAAATGTTCCTCACCACTGGGAACTGCTGGGGAGAGCAGGGAGGGTGCAGCTTTCCTGGGCTGCTGGAGCACAAAACATCTCAGCTTTAAAGGAGTGTTTGCCATGACCTTCCTCAAGGACACCTCGCTGCAGGAGGCAGCAGGGATGATGATTTTGTGGGTTGCTGTGTGTGGGGTGCCTCTGAATGGGATTTCATATCAGACCCAGGAGTCTGGGGGAGCTTTTATGAGCTTAAAAGGCTAACCTTCCCTCTCACTTTCCCCTGACATCCAGTGCCTCTGCTCTAGGCCAGCCTGAACACTCTGAACACTCACAATGATACTTTTGTGACAGTTAAACCCTGCCTTTGAAAGGGAATTGGCTGCTCCCTAAGCAAGGAAATAACTATTTAAAATAGAGAAAAACTCAAGAAAGAAAAAATTAAATTTCAATTTTATTTCAGTCACCTTCCATCATATGAAATCTTCTGCTGTGTACACAGTCGAAGGTCCTTTTTGCCATCTTTAATCACCAACCTCAGAAAGAAGGAGAAATTAATAAAAACGTTGGACTTGACGATCTTGGAGGTCTTTTCCAACTTCAGTGAATCTATGATTGCTTTCTGTGATTCTATTCTATGGAAAATAAATGCACCAGGATCCACGGGAGGCGTCTCCTCAGGCAGTCTAAGAGCTACAGGGCACTGGGAGGCTCTATGGACACACAGCATTTTCTAAGGACTAATTTCTCCTTAAATTCCTGCCCAACCCCCAGCTGCTGGTCAGCTTCAGGAGCAAGATGCTGAAGGCCAAGATCCAATAGTGTCACTCAGTATTTTTTTTGTTGTTGTTGTTATTATTTTCCAACATCAACAGATTGGGTGTATTGTTGATTTTTCTCTTTTAATTCTGCAGAACTGCAGCTGCTTCCAGCAGGATGTTTTTGGGCAGTCAGTAAAGCCACAGCACAGCTTGAAGAGGAGCTGGGGAATATTTTTATGCTGTCGTAACAAGAGATGAGAAATAGAGATAATGAAATCTAGTAAAACAATTTTAGTAAAGACATGAAGCCTTCAGCACCTGATTCCAACAGGAACAGATCATCACTGTTGAATTTGAAAGGCCAAGGTTATTGAGGTAGATCTTCCTGCTGAAGGGGCTGAATTGTGACTGTGGTTCAAAAGGAGAAGCAAAGAGCAGAAAGGAGATGTGAACATCTTAAAAAATCCCAGCCGTGTCTCTAGAAAGAATCCTAGAATCACAGAATGGTTTGGGTTGGAAGGGACCTTAAAAACCATCTTGTCCCAACATCCTGCCATGGGCAGGGACACCTTCCACTATCCCAGTTTGGTCCAAGCCCCATCCAACCCCACCTTGAACACTCCCAGGGGTGGGGCAACCCCAGGGCAGAATTTCTTGTCTCTTCAGACAGCAGGCAGCAGATTAATTCCCATTTCTTCATGGAGCCATGTTGCAAACTGAATTAACTAAACATCTGCAAGGGAGGAAAAACAAGCAAAATACCCACCCACATATTCCCTAAAAATCAGCAAGCTCTGATTTTCAGAGCCAGTTTATTTCATTGACTTGTTTTATAGCTGCATTGACATAAGTAATAAGTTTGAAAAATACAGTCCTGGACAGGAAGAAATGATTGGGAGTGGGGAAAGCTGGAAATCACTTAAATCCACTTTGCCACAGAGAACTTTCAGGTATGGAAGAAAACCTAATGAAATATTAATAAAGTGAGAATTTAGTCTTTAATGTTTACATGATAATATAGCAAAGTTCTATTCTGTCTTTCCTGATGTCAAAATGAACTTTCAAAACAGGCATTTTCATGGAATCACAGAATCAGAGAATATCCTGAGCTGGAAGGGACCCACAAGAACCATCAAAATCCAACTGCTGTCCCCTTTTCAAGGAAACTGAGGGCAAAATAGCCACCACCCCCCACCAACCTCTTAATAGAGGCATGTTTTGGATATGTGTGTACAGCCTGCTCGCATGTAATTTAAAGGTTTATGAGTTGTGATATCGTCCTCCAACCCTCCATCCTCCCTCATCCCATCCAATTTAGAGATGGTTGTGGAAAAAACAGCACTTATGGATATTCCACCCCTCTCAGATGCTGGTGCCCACTTGGATATTGGCTCCAGTTTCACCAACAGTTGTAGATCTGTTCCCTGTAGTTCAAGAGCAGGAAGGCAGTGAGACATTGGAACAGGTTGCCCAGAGAAATCACGGATGCTCCATCCCTGCGGATGCACCTCCACCTTGGAGATGTTCAAGTCCGGGTTGGATGGGGTCCCTGAGCAATCTGATCAAGTTGGTGCCATCCCTGCCTATAGAGGAGGGTTGAAATAAGATGATTTTTTCAGGTCCCTTCTAATCCAAACCATTCTATTATTCTGTGATTCTGTGACACATATATCATGTATACACCATAAGATATACCACATACTAAATTATTTATTATTTTGCATTATATAAAATATTATTTCTGTGTCTCTGTGTACACAGGTAGATATACGTATCATGTATAGCATATCAATAAATAAAACTTCAGCAAAATAAGGAATTCTCTGGGAGAATAAACCAATATTTTCTCATCATAGTGGCTTTTCATCTATCATATTTCATAATCCCTTCTTTTCCCTGTTTTACTATTTCTCTCATGAAGAAATTCAAGAGCACTCCAAGTCTGACAGCTGAGTAGTGCACTAGTTACAACCCACGTATCAAAAATTTACATATGGCTTTCCTAACATTTAATTCTGAAAAAAATTGGGAATTCACAACCACCACTTACAATTCTCACAGTATTTCTCAATTCCTGGTTTCTGTCACTGACCTGGGTTTCTGGTTCAGCACAAAGCCAGGAGGAGGCACCTTGCCAGCCTGGCTTATGTCAAAGGACCACAGCCCAAACCCTGTGGTCTAGAAAGAGATGACAAGCCTTTTAATAGGGCAATGCACAAGGCCACTCATCCAGCAGGTATAAATCACCAGCTGGGAATTTCGCCCTGAATGTACAAGTTAATACATAATGCAAATATTTAAAACTATTTTATGGCTGTCTCAACTAATTGCTAAATGAAATTCAAGTGAAAAATTGAAAGCAAAAGGCACCACCACAATGCCTTTTTTTTTTTTTTTTCCTGAGTGGCTGTGCAGGTGTTCCACTCTCCAGAGGATGAACATGTTTGACAGCAAAGGATATTTGTGCTGGCAGGATCACTTGATCCATGTTTCAGGAGCCAAATTGAGAATGTATTTTCACGAGGTGCAACTGTAGATCATCAGAAGGAGCCAACTTCTGCAGTTGCACAAGTACTTCTGAGAGAGAACAGATGTATAAATTAAAATATACCCCAAACCTGACAGAAATATATTTGGGGATGGGAAAATTCAGTAAAGGCAGCAGATTTTTGTGTTGCCGTCTTTGCTGAGAGTCCAGGACTGGTTGGGCTTTGCTGTTCCTTCTTCAATGAAAGCTCTGCAACAGCTTTCTTCACATTGCTTTAAGTAAAGGATAATCCCATCTCCCAATGACTGGTCTCATTGCAGGGGATTCACATCACCCAAAATCTACAATCCTCAGAGAAAAGAGACATTTGAGATATCCACAAGTTTCCCCAGGAAACCGATAAAACAGAGCTGTAAAGTTCTGTTTCTTGGGAGTAGAGGCAACATGTTACAGCCCTGCAAACACCAACTGGAGCAGGGGATTTGCTTGAGGGAGGTGATGGCATCCAGAGGGACCTTGAATAGCCTATCAGAACAACATCAAGTTCAAAACTGTGGTCACACCATGCGAAGACAAACACCACCCATTGACACCTGGCCAGTTAAAAATTGCTGTTAGGGCTAAAAGATTTAAACCAAGGCTGCCCAAAATCTGTGACCCACGACCAGCACTGTCAATCCCATTTCTCTGTGCCACATGACCCATGGCCAGCACCACAGTGACCATTGGCAGCCTACAAGGTGTTCCGTCATTTTCCTCCCATGGTGGTGGCATCAGAGTCACACCTGGCAGCAGGCATCGATTCTGTGGCATAAAAAGAACATTTTCATTAAGGGAAATTGGACTCATTTCCTAGCACTCTGTGGAGAGACACCTTATTTCACTTTTTAACCCTACTATCCATGACAGTAATTCTCAAGGACTCCATTATCCATGTCAGGAACAAATCTCTGAAGAGAAAGATATTAAAGTATGGCAAATGGAGGGTTCTTATCATATCAAGAAAATAGAAAAGGAACTCAAGCATTACTAACTTTGTAGAGTTCAAGCCATTCTTGACATAAGAAAATTAACCTCCTGGGATTGCTTCCATTTGGTTTGGAAGCTGGAAATATTTTTTTTATGTGAAAAAATATTGCTTAGTGTTTTTTAATATAAAAGAAATCAGCAGCCTGTACTTCTTTAAAAAGCTTCTCAACATCTCTTTTCCTTACAGTAGCATTTACTTGATTATATTTCTTCATATATTTATTTATTGACCTATCACATGTCTAATATAATATTCAGGATCCAATTCATCTTGCCACAACTTTTAAGGTGCTTATCATAAGCCTTTAATACTATCAAGTGTTTTAAAAATGTCTTATCAGGGCAAAAATCCCAAATACTCTGATTAAACATGTGCTTTAGTTTCAGATGACCTTTGTCTGTTTTCAAAAACTAGATTGATTTTTTCACAGTATATCCAAATGCAGCAAAAAAATCTATTAGATAGATGAGAAAATTGCTTGTTAATTATCATTGTTAGCATTAATGACAGCAATTAGGTTCTAGAAAAGAAACATCAGTCCATCTGAATCATAATTTTGAATCAGAGAACTGCATTGATGAAAACTGCTATTTATTTTTAATCCCCTCTGACAGCATTTCACTGTGTCTTAATAAAATGTGTAACTTTGAAATCCAAATGCCAAGAGAGTTTTAAAAGTACTTTTCCAGCTGAGTTTTTGCTTCACAGTCATTTGCTTCTCTGGCACTTGCTAAATTTGTCAGTTCTCACAGTGATCCCACAAACGATGGAGATCCCCTGAAGTGGATGTGAGCTGATAAATCTGCATTGTGCCACTTTGAGCCTTTCCAATCATGGTCCTGCCTTAGAAAAAGTCCTTTCTCAACAAACGAATGAGGCCCAGATTTAAAGGAAATCTGGACATTTGAATCTCAGCAAGATAAACAATGTCATAGTTGCAGATGTCAAGAAACCGCAACTTTAAAAATGCAACTTTATTTATGTTTCTCTAGGTATTTATTATTAGATATGACGAGAAACTAAATAGTGAACGCCACAGTTTGATGTCATTGTTGAACCTGCTGACTGAACACTCTTCCTCATCATCCAGGTAATTAATGAAGCCATTAACAAGGACTGGAGGCAGTATTGGCCCTGAAATCCACGATCCAATGAGACTTTGCCCCACTGACCACCACCCTCCATGTCCATTCAGCCAGTTTTCAATCCACCTCTCTGCCATGTGATGAATTTCTACTTGAGGCAATCATGTCATCAGCCCCATGAAGATTCATCAGCTCTGAGGGCTGCTAGCAACTTTCCAGAAATGGCTTAAGAATAATTAGCAAGATGGCTTGATCGGAGATGTTTTAGAAAAGCAGAAGGGTTTTATTAAAGAGAAAATAACAAACTATACAGAACAAAAGAATAGAAGTCATGCACAGTGCAGGGAGGTCCCTTGCACCTGCTAAAACACCCTGAAAAAGCCCCAAGAGACTCTGTGGTGTCTCTTAAATATTCAAAAATCTAGGAGGGATTTTTGGCTTGCTGCCCAAGAGAAAATAGCTACATTCCTTGAGGAACAGTTAAAGGATTCAACAGCTGCTTTTTGTCTTGACACCAAGCCAATTACAGTGAGAAGAGCATACAAGTTTCTGCTTCTTCTTCCATAAAAGTTCAGGGATGAGGCTTAAACTCTTTTCCTAATATAGGAACACTTGCTCAGGTGTGGGGGTGCACTGCAACACCCATGTATCAACACCTTTTTGGGAGGTTCTGATGTGAGACAGAGTCAGGGGCCTTCCTGAAGCCCAGATAGACAATAGGGTCTCCTCTCCCCTCATCTGTTCACTGTTCTCCCCTCACCTCCTAGGTCACTCACTTCATCACAGAGCTTTATCAAGCTGGTCAAGCACAACCTCTCCTTGGTGAAGCCATGCTCTCCCCTGATCATTTCTTCCTCCTTAATCTGCCTGGAATGCTTTTCAGAATCAATTTCTCCACCACATTCCCAGAAAGTAGGGTGAGGCTGACCAGCCTGTTGATTCCTGGGTCCTCCTTTTTGCCCTCTTTGAAAGTGGGCATGATATTTTTCCTGGTCTTTCAGCACAGCTTCCAGTCACTACAATCAAAGATTTACACTTTCTTTGTGTCCTTTGGCACAAACTTCAGCATTTGTTAGCTGCCTCTTTTGGAAGATCCAGTGGATCAAATCCATAAATTCTCTATCTCATTTTATTTTTTGACTGTTGTTTTTTCTTGATGTGGAGATGATCATTATATGGGCAAGTCTGTGCCTTGCTGTACCTGCTTTACACATATTGGGATGAGATTTTGGTTTAGATAATGTGAACATCAAATAACCTGCACCTTATCAAACACAAGCCTGGAATCACCATGAAAAAGGCTAAAGGAGACCATGGAAAGTGGAAACTTTGACAGAGAAGAAGAAGGTTAGGAGGAATAATGATTTTAAGAAAAAATTCCATGGTTTCCAACCATGTCTGGCAGCTGTGTTGCTGTTTGTATCAGGGGTCTGGTTTTTTGGGATTTCTTTTTTTTTTTACAAATATCCCACTATTAATCAGTATTGTAAAAGTGGTGAAAAGTTTACTAAGCTGTGATTGCTCAGAAACTTGTCTCTGAGTTAGGAAGTTTTCTAACACAGAACAATGGGCTCTGCCAGCAAATTACTTTTACACAAGAGACAGTGGTTGGCAGGAAAGAAAAAAAAAAACATGGCACAAGAAAGGGATTCACAGTGCATAGCCTGGAGTCCTGAGCTGTTATTGTAATTTAAAGGACTAATTAATTTAAACTGTTGTCCCCCTTTTCTGATTGCAAAAATGTCAAAGTCCAAAGCAGCCTGAAGTAAAATCTGTCCATCATTTTGCAATTCTCTTTTCTGTTCTTTAGTTGTGCAGCACTGGTCTTCATACCTCTGTTCTCTGCCTTGCTTTCCTTTCTCTGTTGGAACTCCAGTGCGAATGTGCATTTATTTCCATTTTTGGAACCTAATCTCTCTGCCTGGCTGTGATTTATCACCACAGCTGGTCCAATGATAATTGTCCTGTTTCTTTTAAGCATACTTTTATCTCTAGTAGCACTCACTTAATGAAAGCGGAGACTTTGGACTTAAAATATGTGTTGGGGATGGATGCATAATGAATGTTTATAGACATTTAAAATATTTAAAATGTTCAGAAATACATTTAACTTTTTTTTCTCTTTAGCATTATTTCATTTTTATAGTGTTTTCAATACTAAAGCATTTTTGGTTTACTTTAGCATTCATCTAACTATTGTCCTTTTTCCATGGATCTGTTAGACTGAACTTTTAAATAGTTAAAGTCTAAGACTCCTAAACAAAGCAGAAATGGTTCACAGCTCACAGGAAGTCCAGGAGGCAATAAGGTCAGATAGATTTTAAAGATTCTTTTTCCTTTTTAATTATTTATTCTTAAGAAAATTTATTCTTAAGAAAAATCTCAACATATTTCCATAAATGTCCATGGAAAATGGTAGTTCTGCAAACTGTGGCAGACTCACAGTAAATGCAAAGTAAATGTTGAGAAAACTGAACTCCAGATAGATAAATTCAACTACTTTATTAATAGCAAATGGTTATGACTTTAAATAATTTCTTTAGGTAGAACTTAAAACTTGAGGGGGTTGGGTGTTTTGGTGTTCGGTTTTTTATTTTCCTGATTTGTGGGTAGGATTTTTCTGACCTCAATTTGACACTCTGGATGTGAGATACCTCATCTAATGTAGCCTTACAAATTAATTTTTACATTATCACCGCAGAAAGGACACAGCAGAATTTGATGTGGGGTTCTCTGTGTCTCACTAAAGGGGTGCAGACAAGGACCTGCAAGAGAGACCCCACTTTTCAATTGCCAAAGTGACTCCTGGTGAAAGCTCTGACCCAGAATTAACATTCTCAGGGATTTAAAACATTCTGCAGTCTTCTAACGAATAATCTCATTTCTAAATATTATCCTGACTTGATACTATTAACTTTAACTATTTTTTTTATGAGCCACAATAGCACAAATGTAATAAACAGTTATAGCTATCTCCTGACTGCTTCGTGATAAATAGTCCCTGATTCAATATTAATAGAAGTGCATTTTAGATTGAAAAATGCCGAACACTCTAACTAAACTCTAGTGAAATGCATTATGGGTACAGGATTTCAAGAATAAGGAAAATTTTTATATATTGATATTTATTGACATTAATTTTAACAACTGCATTAAGTGTGTACAGCTTGTATCCTCTATATTATATAGTGTATTTCACATAATATTATTTATAAATATCTAATGCAGTTATGAATATAAACATGGACAGGCATATGTCTGATGCAGGCAGAGATATCTTTCCTCCTGCAGCTGGGCTGAAAAGATGGAAGCACCTCCTCCCTCTGTTACATTCTTTGGTTTAGAGAATCTTTTCTCTTTTTTTCCAAGCTACTTCACCATAAATAATAATAATTAAAAAAATCACAGTGCAACAGAAAGGTATTTGTAGTAGGGTGGCACTGGAAGGTCCCATGTGATTTTTCTCATTTATGACTTTATTTATCCTCTTCCACCACTCCTTTGGATGTGGTGGTTGTGGTGGAGGAGGAAGGAATAGAATCACAAAATCATAATTTTTAAGGTCAGGAAAAATCCTTTAAGATCATGAAGACCAACTGTCAACCCAACACCATGCTCACCACTAAACCATGTTCTCAAGTGTCACATCCAAATGGTTTTTGAACACTTCCAGGTATGGTGATTCCACCTTATTCTTGGACAACCTGTTCCAATGCCTGATCACCCTTCAGTGAAGAAACTTTTCCTAATAGCCAATCTAAATCTCTCTTGGTGTAACTCAGGGCCACATCTTTGTGTTCTGTCTCTTGTTACCAGGGAGAGGAGACTGAGCCCCCCCTGGCTGCACCCTTGTCTTGGGTTGCAATGCAGGAAGTAACCAGAGGTATGTGTTCTGTTACCATCTGTTCAAACCAGTTGGGGAGATGTTTTTCTTTATCTCTTCTNGACTGCTACCACCACCCTGACCAACAGGGTGTCAGGTTGTATTCTGACTCTGTCAGTGTTTTCTTTTTTCTTGTTTGTTTGATTTTTTTTTTTCTTTTTTTGGTACTACTACATTTTTATTTTTAGTATTCCTAGTAAAGAACAGTTATTCCTGTTCCCATATCTTCTCCTGAAAGCCCCTTAATTTCAAAATTATAATAATTTGGAGGAAGGGGGTTTACATTCTCCATTCCAAGGGAAGCTCTGGCTTTCATGGGCAGACATCTGTCTTCCTAAACTGACAGCCCTCCTGTGAGGGAGCTGAGAGTGAGAAGGTCCCCCTTGAGTCTCCTTTCCTCAAGGCTGAATTCCCCAGCTCCCTCAGCTGCCTCTCATCAGACTTGTGCTTTCAGACCCTTTCCCAACTCCGTTGTCTCCTGGCCTGGATGTGGCCCACTGGAGCTGCTGCTGAATGAGTGCTGCCACCTCGTCTCTGCCCACAACTGCTCATCTCTCCAGCTAAAAAACGAGGCAAAAAGAGCCACCAGGCAAAGCAGTGACATCCCTGCTCTGTGCAGCAGAGCAGTGAAATGCACAGAGGAGAGGATTTAGCCTGTAAGCTGTTTGTCTCTGTTGTCATTGCCATTAATCAATCCATGCTTAATGCCATTTCTTTCAATTCACTAACTCTCTGCTGCCAAATCAGTGTAATCCTGTTCTCCTCACTGTCTGTGTGTGTCTCCTGATTTCACCTCCTTCCTGCTGTCTCTTCCTCCCCTGCCACCCACCTGTCTCACAAAAGCCATGGGGGAAAATTTAATGGAAAGACAAATATTTTATACAATAATCTAAGGCATTGGTCTGGATGCCAGAGGCTCCTTCAGGCATGAAGCATGTGGCAAAATGACTGGGGACAAAAAGATAAGAATATATAGTGGAAAATACAGTTTGTAGTCCCTGGATGGAGCAGGGTCAGCACACCCAACCTCCCACAAACACAATCTAAGGGGGACTCAACAGAGGATGGAGCACAGTGGAGACCTCACAGCCAGACTCTGTTCCCTTGCAGGGGAGGGAACTCAGTGGTGCTTTCCAGCTCATAAACCACACACAGTAGCTGAAACCAAAGACAGATAAAAGAGAATGTTCTGCTGTTGAATCAGCAACTCATGAATCATGACAAAATCCCTCTGTCTGGACTGACACACGTCCCCATCCCAAAGTTATCTCAGGTACTATCCTGAGATACCCACCCCCACGGTGTAAACTGCAGTGAGGTCTCCCCTCAGTCTCCTCCAGGGTGAACACATCAAGTGCCCTCATCACTCCTCATGCAGTTTCCCCTCAAGGCCCTTCACCATCTTCGTCACCCTCCTTTGGATTCTATCTAACAGCTTTACATCTTTCTTACACTGAGGCCCTCAAAAACTCACACACTATTCGAGGTGAGACCACCCCCAGTGGTGAGCAGAACAATCCCCTCCCTTGCCCAGCTGATGCCTTTGTCCCTGATGCCCTCAGGACAGGGCTGGTCCTCCTGGCTGCCAGGGCACTGCTGACTCACATTCAACTTGCCATCAACCATCATTCCCTAAGTCCTTTTCTGCAGCACCAGTCCCAGTACAAAAGAGAACGACTGAACATGATAAACAAGTGTAATTTCCTAGAGGAAGGCGTCCCTGCCCATGGAAGGGGATGGAAATGGATAATCTTTATTGTCTCTTCCAACCCCAACCATTGTGTGATTCTATGGTTCTGTGATTCCATTTTATGCGCAGTCCTTGAAAGTGTGTTGCTGCTGTTGTAAGCAAGCTATAAAACTGCTCAGTCTATACCCAAAATCATCTGAAATCTTTCTGAGTGAGCAAGAAACGAAGAATGTGGATAATTTTCATACAGAAGAGTTAAGCATGTCTGATCATAGGACATAGTTATATTTATTTATCTTACATTTTGTCCTTTTCTCTAAAGATGTCCAGAACATTAAAGATTTTCTGCTGGATTTCACTTTTGACAAAGACAAAAAAGAAATCTGTGATAATTTCTTACCAGTTTATATAATATTATCTTTCTTCTCAGACCTAATCTACCAGTTCTGATCCTTTTCTTTCCTTAGACAAAGGTCCAAAATTCAACATATCAGAATTAATATCAGAATAAAATTTACAGCTGATTTGAGAGATGTAAAAATATTTTGAGAAAATCAGTCAGGGATTGTAGAGTTTTCTCCTTTCAAGTAAAGATGGCTATTCTTTTAAATTATATAAAATTTTCTTTCAAAAATGTTCATGAAATTAAATTTCCCTGGTATAGTTACAGGAAGTCATAGGGACACAAAACACTAACAATGCTAAAGTAATTTAAAAAAAAAAAAAAGGCAGAAAGAAAAACAACTCCTCTGTAGGTAGGCATTTACTAGAAAAAGAAAATGTTACAGTGATGAGATACAGGAAATAAACAAATTTCAGACTAATTAGAGTTCCTCTGTTCACTTACCTTCTAAGGCACAAAGAAAGAAGGGAAGAAATTAAATTACAATAGAAATAGATTTAAAAAAACACAGAAGTTCGTGAAAATTTTAACTTCCTTGAAGGTACAATGTCTTTCCTATATAAAACTGTACCACTTATATAAGACTTACATAAAAACTATACTGTGAAGATAAGAAAATATAGGAACCTCCTAAGCAAAAGATTTACCCTGAAAAAGAGGAAAGCTAATCTTTATAAATAACTAATAGCAGGCCCTGGAAGAAAATTCCTTTAGAAATTTATAGTAGGTGAGATGTCAGGTGATTTTCACACAGGTGATGTATTTTGGTCTGAAATTATTGCATCAGCAAATTTTGCAAAAAATGTAAAGAGAAAAAAATCAGCAGAGTTTCAGATACCTTCCAATTTTCCTATTAGATATCCTTAACAATATGAATTCTAAACAAAATATGCTTTTATAACATTCATGATGATTGTATTTGGGACACACTCTTTGGTTTTTTTTTCCTCCCTGATATTAAAATCTCTTCCAAAATCTCACAATTAGGAGATTATTTCACAGCACCTGGTCCTTGATGCCCCACGTCCACACTGTCCCTGTACAGTTCACTGCCCAGAAGAAAGAAAAGGAGAGAGATCTTGTCTCCAAACCAGTGTTATCCCATCAAGTTGTAAATGAGAAGAAAACCCAGCAGGAAGGAGAGGAACAGAAACAATTATTCTCTGGTTTAATTTTGTTTGTTTTCTTTCCATTTCTCTTCTGTGTCTATTTGTACAATGGACTCCTGTTGTATTTGTATCCCAGTGTCTGTTTTCTGACTCGCTGATGTGCTTCAGTCACAGGTTGGCAACACCCAGGGTTGGACAGGGACTTTTCACAAGGAGAAGGTAGGGCAAGAAGGAACGGCCTTAAAATGGAGAAGGATTTAGATTAGATATTAGGAAAAAATTCTTTTTAAGGGTAGTGAGACACTGGCACAGGTTTCCCAGAGAAACAGAGAAGCTGCGGATGCCCAATCCCTAGAAATGTTCATGGCCAGGGCTTGGATGGGGCTTGGAACAACCTGGAACCGTGGAAGGTGTCCCTGCCCGTGGCCGGGGTTGAATTGACATGATCTTTAGGGTCCCTTCCAACCCAAACCATTCTGCGATTCTATAATCCTGTAAATCTAAATGTTGCTCAGTGGAAAAGAAGAAAATCCCTACAGAGTATGGGTCTATAGAGGAGGCCATTGAGGGCAAACATCTCAGCCCCTCAGTGGGGATGTTGTGACACTGATGAGTGCTGTGCTCCCTGCACCTGTAAATTGGAAATGGGAATTGAGTGTGAGACATTAATAATATCTGTTTAATCAATCCTGTTCATAAATTGCCTGTCAAAGGGTATTATGTCTAATTAGTGTCTTTCCTTTTTCCTTCTTTTTTTTTTCTTTTCTTGTTTGTATGTGTTTACTGAATGTTGACAACATCCAACTCCCCTGATTTTCAGAACGCGTCACTTTGAGTCAGCATCTGCTCAGTGTTTCATTTTTAGCTCAAGAACATATTGGCCTTCAGACACAAACAAGTGAAACCTCAACATCTGAATCTATTTCTGGGAATGCATGCTGAGGGATGGAGCTCCAAGAACATCTTTCACAGGGTTTATTAAAAATCAATATGGATATTTTTTTACTCTTTCCCTGAAGTCACACCAAGTTAGAGACTACTGTTGCTCCAGGCATTGGCATCCCCACCCTGATTAAACTATATCCACTTGCACACACGTGTTAATAGCCCTTCATGCCTTGCCGGTTTTATGTTATATCTTTGTCAGATTTCTTAAGATTTATTTCTCTAAATGTTGGAAATTATCCCTTGACCAACACCTAAATGAATTAGAGCCTGGTAATCCATGTCAAGCTCAACTGAACACGCTGCATATCAGCAGAAGAGAGTGAAGCTGCTTCTGATGTTCTCATTAGAGTTCACCATGTCAGCTTTGAAAGGCTCCTCTGCTGACCTGAGCACTCACGCTGCTGGCACACGTGGCTGCTTAAAATAGACTGAGCCAAAGTTCATGTGCAGTTTTTTAAAAAGGAAGAAATGAAGACAGAAGAATAAGAGGCATCAGGATAAAGCCAATAAGAATGTTACTGCAATTCTAATTTCTCTTTTTCAGTCACTCTGTAGGGGGTTTTTGGCCTGGTATTTTTAAGTTAGGATCAGGGTCTTGACATAACAGGTTAAAAGGGGTTGAAAAGCTCCAGTTCCAGCTATAAAGGTTGTGGTCCATCTTCTTAACTAATTTAATCAAGACATGTAATGCCAAGTCTAGGAACTTCCACATGCAAAATGAGAAAGAGGCTGCCCAGGGAAGTGATGGAATTTCCATCCCTGATTAAACAAACTTGTGGTTGTTGAGCTTGTGGACACGGCTTAGTGCTGGGATGGGCAGTGCTGGGTTAATAGTTAGAATTTATGATCTAAGAGATCTTCTCCAGCCAAGAGATATTATTTCTGAATGGAAAGAGAGATCATGCAAAATGCATCCATTAGCAGCACATGACAGCCACAGAGAAAGATGGGAAAGAAAATCCCTGCTCAAAACGCACAGCCCAGTAAAATCTGGACAACAAAACAGGCTATTTTTCTATCCAGGGTTGACATTAATTAAGTGTTGACACAGACAAATGTTTTTTTCTGTCCTGGATATTTATGCAGGTGGATAGAAAGATATTATAGTCAGCTCCCTCGGGAGCATGGAAGCAATCAATCCAATTTTGCACAATTTATCCTTGCTCCTCTCTATATTCTATTAAAACAAATAAAGGTACTCCTGGCTCTTAATTGTCTTGGGTCACTTCATGTATATGTAGATGTGTGTTTTGTTCCTGGCTGAAGTCTGTGAGTGCATGAATCCATCACGTCCCTTAAAAATTTCTCTCAGCTTTTACTGACCTCACTGTGCTGCTGGTTAATTTCAATTAACTTAATCTAAGATGGCAAAATATTTAACAGATACAGGTGGCACATCATTGTTATTAATGTTGTCAGGGCTAATTGGAGTGTTGTTGCATTCTAATATTGCCTCAGTTTGTCAGCTTCTTTCAAATCCAGATAAATAAGTACATGGATTAGGTAGTAAGTAGGCAGTGCAGGTAATGAAATAGCATTTCAAACCATGTCTCCAAGCACCTTTTTGTCCTAACAACATTAATAATCTAGAAGGAGATCTTTATTTTCCTTTTTCTATTTCTTTCTGCTTCTGTTGTTTTCCAAGTAGGCCTTTTCCCTCTTAGATTCTTAGAAAATGAGAAGCTGGAGTCACCTTAGAGGCAAATGTTTTAAAGGAATGTGCTATTTCCTCTATACTGATAATTTATAACAGGTGGAGATCCCCTCTCCTACCCTTACCCTCTTCCCAGTTGTTAATCATTTGGCACTCCGTAAAAAATGACATTTTTACTTTACACTTCTGTATGGATAGTCAAAGATCCAATTCAAGACAGCATGAACACAAGTTTATTTCACTTCCTTTGAGCACAATTCTGTTTAAGACACACTTAACTTTAAGAACATACTAAAGTCTCTCAAAGCATTTTGTTGCATGTGGGACAGAGAACAAAAAAAACTTAAAAAAAAACAGCAAGAGAAAGATTTCTGAAAATATTTATCTGGATGTATATGCACTTCAGTTTCCTTTCAATAAAAGAAGGGTGAAAGAGAAGGGCATATTTTTTCTTGATAGAAATAATGCAGCTGAGGCTCAGGCTGTTGAAGGCTTTTTTTATTTTCAAAGGCCATGGTGCACAGTTGTCAGATGTTTCATTTTCTTTGTTTACTTGTTATTATCATGACACTTTTTATTTTGCTTCTGCAAAGTTTTCTCAAAGAACACAAAAGCATGAGGGGTGTTTTTATTACACAGTCTATGTTGGAATGGGAGGACTGGAATTAAATTCCCATCTCTGAGTTGTTCTAAACATCAAAGTCTGTCTTTAAATCACCTATGCTGTGGTTCATAATTTTTAAGCAGAATGTGTCTTTTACAATTTCAGTAAAGAGAGAGAAAAAAAGACAAATCAAGGAATACCAGCTTTGCCAAAAAAGAAATAAAATTGGTTTGCGATGTGAGTCTCAGAAAAGACACCAGCTTTTCTGGACTCCAAAAAACCTCAACCCAAAAGCTCTTTTCTTGCAACCCTTTGCGTATTCATTTCCCATCCAATCATCCACTTTGGTGAGATAAAAAAATATACTGTCATCATGTTCAATTTTTGAACCATAAGAATTAACTCTTTCTAATACAATGTGTGTATTTCAATTGAGGTAGCAAATGGAGAGTACATGGACTGCCAGGTCGAAAAGACACCAGCTAAATTGTTAAAAAGTAAAAATTGTTAAAAAGTATATTCTGTCTGCCCCAATGACTGATATTTTCCAGAATGTCATGGGAATTGAAATAATTGAATTTTTTCTTTCTTTCTTTCTTTCTTTCTTTCTTTCTTTCTTTCTTTCTTTCTTTCTTTCTTTCTTTCTTTCTTTCTTTCTTTTCTTCTTTCTTTCTTTCCTCTTAAGGAGCCTGAAAAATCAAGACACCAGAATGTCCTTTGTCACGTGGATGCATTCCTTGCATCATTAATTCAATTTTAGATTTTCAAAGAAATCATCCTGTTTCTGAGGGTAGGAGGAGAAACACATTACCAGGGAATACTCCACAAATATGGAGAAGGAAGTTTAGTTTCTGTTATTTACACCCATTACACCAATACTTGGGACAGGAAAAAATTCCCCAGCACCACAGATTAGTCCAAATAGCACTGCCCAAGTACAAAGTTAATTACTATTTATTTTGGTGCTGCTTCTTTCCATTAACTTCCATCCTTCATCCCCCACTGATTCCAAGTTATGAAAGCTAGGCCCAGTGTCCTGCTGCAACTGGGTAGATTTTAAAAACATAAAATATCCTCTCAAGGCATCCAAGAAAGGCAGCATCTCTTAACTCCTGCCTTTCACTCAGTTTTTTATTCAAGAGAAGCTTTTGCCCACCAGGGACATTGATCAGCTGTTTGGAAAAGTCCTGAGTTTTAGAGTCTCTGTCTTCTTTTTCCCACCAAGAACCAAACAAATGTTTCTCTAAACACACTGTGATGAGGAAACCTTGAAAGTTTTCCAGATGTGATTAAAAATCCCACATAAAGCTGGAGTGTCACAAAGCTGTAAATTCTGGATTGATAAAATTATGGGAGTTTATACTGTGACAGTTCATGTAACAAATTTTTCATTTGGTGCTTTTCAAGTGGGAATCACAAACTCTAATCCAGCAGAGCACACAGAGATGGATTGGTGTCTTGGACAGGCGAGGCCACACCATGCAGAAGCTGAGCACAAGTTTGGTTTCAGCAGCCAAGCACAAGGACATGCAGTGACAGGACAAAGGGGAAGGTTTTTAAGCTGAAAGAGGGTAGCTTTCGATTGGGTGTTACAAAGAAATTCTTTGCTGTGAGGGTGGTGAGGCCCTGGCACAGGCTGCCCACAGAGGCTGTGGCTGCCCCATCCCTGGAAGTGTCCAAGGCCAGTTCAGAGAGGACTCTGAACAACCTGGTCTGGTGGAAGGTGTCCCAACCCATAGCATGGATTTGGAACAAGATCATCTTTCAGTCCCTTCCAACCCAACTCATTCTATAATTCTGTGATCGTCCAAAGGTATCTAATTTAGCACACTAAGAGAAATTACAGAGAGAAATCCATCCATCAATGATGTTACCATCAGCACCTCCAAAAGCAACCTGCTCTCTTTCCACCTCAGTACTGTTCTATCTGCACATCTAAATTCTTTTAGGGAACTGCCATTTGCAGCATCTGCACAAGGTGGTTGTTGTAGTAAAGGAGACAGGACTCAGTTTCTTCATGCAGGAAAAGCCCATTCTTGACTCACATAACTCATTTTTATACAGTTTTCACAGACCTCGTGTTCAACTCCAATTGGTTAGTGACTTCTTGCCACTCAGTTCATTGGTTAGTAAATGGCATTTTACTTGTCCATCAAATCTCTCTATTCTTGGATTGTATGCATATTTTCTTTACTGATTCTTATGGGATAGATTTGTTGTTTATACAGATGTGAACGACTTGGTTATGAGAATAGTTTGTTGTGCTAACTGCTTTCACCCTTATGATTTTTCACATAGGAAGTTACAATCTGACTGCTAGTTTAGCTAGAGTACCAGGGCCTAAACCATATTTTATAAGGCCTTTCTTTTATATCTTTACCTGTATGTAACAGGTGGTTACATTTGAACCTGTGTTCCTGCCTCAATTTCCACATACCATTAATTTGTTTAATTTCCCATTGCTTTTTGTGAATGTGTTATGTTCTTTCACCAGTTCCTCTAACAAAACTAATTTTCCCTTCTTCAGTTCTATGAATTTTGCCCTTGGTAGTGGCTCTGAAAGGAAAACACTCATTACAGACATTAGTTGATCTCAAGATTCATTAAGTCCCAGAGGACTTTCACCAAATACATTTATTCTAAAGGCAAAATAGAGAAAATGAGTCTGAGATAACTGAAACATAAAAGGAATTGATAATCGCTTTGGACTTAAAATCATACCCCAGACATTTTGCTTGTGCTTTCAGTGATATTCTAGAAAATGCTCATTCTACTGCATCTGTTCTAGCTCTTTGCAACATACTTGTAAAAACTATTTAGGAGGTTGAATCTGTTCATTTTTGTGGGAATAGATCCTTCTTTTTAACTACCTTCCTTAACTTTATCCATTCAAAAGAAAAATTCAATATATCCAGAAAGGAACATTCATCCTTCTCTAGCAACCATAAAAATAAAAAATTCTTAATGACTGTAGGCATCTCCATTTTGTTTCATTTATGGCAGAATTAATATAGACAAAACTTCCTTCTTAGTTCTGAAATTGCTGTGATTTTTATTTGAACACTAATTTGCCTTAAGGTCCCTTTATATCAGTTGTTCTTCAGCATAGTACACTGAATTATCAGGTTCCCTGGCCATGAGTTTTGGTAGCTGGGCTAGTAACAGTTCAGCTTTGCTTGTAGGAGTCATAAAAACTTGAAGCAACCAGACACAATCTGCTCTGGCAATCAAATTTCAGCTTCCATTCCTGTTGTGTGTCATTCTGGCTCATCACAGACACTCTTATTTCCTGCTGACCTCAAACAAGAGTCAGAAATCTTCCTCCTCCTCAAATAGTCCTTCTCGTGTTTCTTCAATGTTGCTTCAGTGGTAGTGATAGCTTTGTGTGATGTCAGAATATTGAGTAACTGTGGTTCTGGAAAGATATTTACTTATTCTGGGTGAAATATGCCCCAGAAATAACTCACTGCAAACCTAACTCTACTCCCAATGACACGGTCAGCTGACAAAAATAAGTTGAATCCCAGCCTTTCAACCAAGGGATGCCCCCATGGGACACCAGCCCAGGTAA
Organism: Hylia prasina; assembly: GCA_013397195.1. NCBI lineage: Eukaryota > Metazoa > Chordata > Aves > Passeriformes > Sylviidae > Hylia > Hylia prasina. The sequence goes on along the minus strand of VYXD01012403.1, from coordinate 147,435 downwards.
AAAGAAGAGGTTTTTGGTTTTTTTCTGTTTGGTACAGGTTGCTTCTTTTCAAATTTTCCAGTACTCATAACCCAGGAAAGAGTGGGAAATCAGCATCTGTTGGGGGAAGTAAAAAGTAATGATTATATGATGGTGAAGATGCCAGCTTTGCTCTCCTGGGGTAAAATTGCTGTGCAGTATCTTTTGTACGAGGTAAGATGGAAGTACATAGGGCATTAATGGATTTGACTGTAAAAAAATGTAATTTTGAAGCTTTGTCTGAGTTCATTGACTTCTGCAGGTTGTCAGGATGAAAAATCCGTTGTCCCAGGCACTCTGCTCCTCCTGGGTGAGAACTGGAATACTGCAAACCTGGTCCTCCTCAGATGGAGACAGGCAGCCACCAGGATATTCCCCAGCTGTGCTTGTCTTTGCTGCTGCAGCAATTCCTAAAGGAGATCTGTCCTTCAGAACAATGATAGCAGAAGATTGGAGTCACTGGAAACTTGTCCATCATCTCTATTTTATCAAATGGAATGTTTCAGGAAGCGTGTTTCTTGTAAGGCATTCATGCTCAATAAAGCATTCATGTGTTTCCACTTTCTACAAGTGGGGATGAACACAGTGAGAGCAATGCTGAGGCTCCAAGCTGACATATAAATCCACACAATCCTCTCAAGTATCCATGCTAGGACACTACCTAAGAGTGATATTTAACACACCATCTGAATCCATTGCTCCATCCTATTCTTTTTACCTGGTACTTCAGTGTTTCCCTCAGAAAACTGCATATTTAATATCCCCTGCTTGATTCCACCTATACAGCAGAGAAAAATCTCTCACAGACACCAGCTTCAGCTCGTCAGCTCTCACTAAGAAGACATGGGTTTTCCACCCTGGAGATTGTTTCTGCCACAGCTGCTCCATCTGTTCTCATTTCTCGCCCTAAAAACAGCTGTGGAGCAACTGCCATGCACAGCATCTCACTGGCTCTGCCTTCCAGCAACTGAAAGGTTTTGGGGATAGAGGAATATTCTGCTGGGACCCTTTCTAAAGTAAAATCTTTGTAAAGTCAGGGCTGAGAGCCATTGCCCTGGAGCAAGTTCCCTGACATTGTTTAGATTTATGGGAAAAAAAATCATCAGATTTTACATTTAAGAGAGAATTATTCTGCTGCCTGGGTTGAGTGATAAAAGGAGATCCAAAGGGGAAGTTGTAGTAGGCAATGATGACCATAAACATTTAATAAAGAATCTAGGTCTCCTCTGGGTTATATTTTGAGATACAGATGCACAAAAATGTCATTTTGGAGGTGGATACTGCAGCCTGCCAAAGTGAGGCAGAGTAAGGAGCTCCCATCACTATAAAGTGCTTTTTCTGCTACAAAACATCCGTGAGATGCCTCATTAACCAAACAGTAAAGTTTCTTCGCCTGAAAGGTGGAGCAAATTGTTTAGGCAAAAAAATGTAGTGAGAAACTCCCCTCCTCGTGCTGTACTTGTGTGAATAAATAGTTGCCTCTGTAATGGAAGAAAGTATTTAAAGAACAGAAAAACAGTCATAAGATCACAGGAGAATACAATTGCTGAGGTGATTAAAAAAAAGACCAAACAAAAAACCAAAACCTGATATCTGCATAACTAGACAAATAAGATTAGAAGAGAGTGGAGATAGACAAAAGCAGAAAGATACAGCCTGAGCACACTAGACAGGACATGGTTTTGATTATTAAGGCAAAGCTTCTCTGTAGATTTCCAGTCCCCAACTCCCCGTTTTCTGCTGGTGCTTGCTCAGTTTTGGAGGGGTTTCTGTGCTGTGTTTGCCACAGAAAGGACTGAACACAATGACCCAAGGTTCACACCTTCCTTTTTTCATGTCCATCCTAAACTTAAAGAACCCTCAGGACTCCCTCAGCAAGGTCCATCTCCACTGGTACCATGGAACTTTACCTTCCAGCCATCACTTCCAGAGCCTCTGTGTCCCTTTTGCACAGGGTGACCACAACACCAGAAGCTGAGAAATCAGACCACAGGGTGACAAGTGCTCTGGAAACATGAAAGAGAGAGATCTATGTATGGATAAGGAGGCAAATGAGAGGATAAATTTGAGCAGGTAAATAGTGACAGGGATATGGCTCTGCCTAAGTGCGCAGATTGAGATGGATTGAATTGGTGATCCTGTTAACTGTTGCCTTCACAGTAATGGATATTCAGGTCTCTGAAAAGGTTCTTTTATTAAATATCATCCAGCCATATTTTCTGTATCTTTTCCTGTATTTATCTTTCAACTACAGTGAAGGAGTAATTCATAAATACAGCACAACTTCTGCCTTCTGTTTTCATCAAGCATCTGCAGCAGCAACCCCAGTGATTAACCAGTTCCACTGCTGTCACTATGCTGACTCAAAGTGCTACCCAAAGTCATAGAACAAACTAAAAGCCTTTCATCAGTGTTACTTTGATTAGCCTTTAATTAGATGGCCCTTGAGACTGGTCAGAATACAGCCTTTCCCAATATTATGCAATGTCAGAGGCTGGATCTTGGCCTGGTTTCAATTAGAGAAATTACCTAATTGCTTAATGGATTAAAATTCTCCCAAACTGTCAGGGTTTGGATATTGGCATCTGACTTGAAGATTATTTGTGGTTATAACTGGCTCAGGTGACCTTTTGGCTGGGTTTTATTTGACCTCTGACTCAGAAAAATGGCAAAAAAAGACCGATGCAGATTTCTGTCAGCCCATCAGATTTCATGTTCAGAATACAGGAATTCCCATTTTCACAGGATTTTGTTCTTCCCATTTCCTGTTCTAGGTGAAAACTGAAGGCTGATTTCAGTGACCTATCTTAATGTCCTTGAAACAGCCCCACAAAATATGCACTCTCAGACCCCTGGTTTCTCTAGTACCCAGGTTTCTCCAGTACTCTGAGACTTATGTCTCCACTGACTGCTTCCCACAAATGAATCTTTTGAGAGGAAAATAATCAGGAACAGACTGTGGTGGACAAGAGGAGAGATGACAGCCCTTCACCCTCATCTCTTCTTCATTCTCCACTGCTTTTTCTTCCCAGTCCATCCTGATCCTTTCCTCTCTCTGCCCTTGATCCCTCTCTGATAAACAACTTGTCCTTAAGGGGTTCTTTTTCTCCATTTGTCCCAGTTTGACCATAGCCATACTCAAATTTGATATTTCTGATACCATCACCTTTATAATCCCAACCATCTTTAATATTATTGATACGGATCTCACTCACTCTTGGCCTTGTAACATCCCAAAGCTCTCCAGAATTCCCCTCTAATTAATGCTGAAGTTTGGTTGTCCTTTACTTAACTCCACCTGTGGAACCTGGCCATTCATCATGATGTTCCCTGAAACTTTTATAAGTGTCTCACTGTTATATTTTGCAATTTCTCATGTCATGTCCAAATTTTCTAATCTGTCCAGCTAATGCCAGACTAGAGCTTAGTCATCTGCTTAAATACCTTAATATCTGCCACCCTTATGGCTGTATCCAACAGAGAAATAAATTATAAAATAATTTTAAAAAATAGGAAGAAATAAAGGAAAATGTGGAAATGAAGGACAATATGAGTAAACCCTGGATAATAGAACTGTATGATGTCCTGCCAAGGTGATAACATGGGGGAGAACTGGAATTGTTTAACACAGGGTCAGCTTCTGGGCATGTTTCCTGCTGCACCACACTCTGTGGGATGTAGAGTCAGTAGTCCTGGATCAGACTATGACTTTAGAAGCAGAGATTTTAATGCCAGAAGGAGCACACACTGACAACATAATCTAACCTCACACATCACACCGTGCACAGCTATTTGCCAGGTTTCTCCTGCAGAAAAGCAAGTGGGTGTTCAGCTGCAGCACTGCCTTGTAGAAAATCTGTACACTTTTTAAAAAGATATCAAGAAATGGAAATTTTATTGCTTTCTGTAGTGGTTTAACCACCAGAACAAATCCTCTTTGCTTTATTAAAAGAAGTGTATCCCTCTGTTGAACCCATCTGATATGAAAATTGTGGATTTTTCCATGGCTTAAGCATCCCTATTAAGCCTGCTGTTTTCTGCCCAGTACCTACCATCAAGTCAGTTTCCACCAGCTTTGCAATAAGCAAACTGGTATTTACAGGTATTAACTGTATTTACAGGTATTAGCTGGTATTTACTTTGAGAGAAACACCTTGTGACTCCTCTTGTGACTTCACTTTCTCTATGATTACACATCCTCTATGAGTGCCTGGCAACCCAAAAGTGTTGAGACATCCCATCATCTGCAGTTTCATAGAGCACAAGTAAAGTCCTCTGTCTACCTCAGCTAAGCAAACTTTTTTGAATAAAGCCACAGGTGATGTTATCTTTTGATCACCATCTGATTGGGAACACATTTCGTTCCAGACTTTTGTTCAAAGCAGGTATTTTGGGGGTTTTTTTGGTAGGGATTTCTTCAGTGTTTTGTTGTTGCTGTTTCTTGGTTGTCGGAGTCCTAGAAACTTAGAATTTGGGGTTTTAGTGTAGAGTAGTACATATGAGTCAAGATGGAAGATTTGGAGCATTGTCTTTGTCCTTCCTCTTCACCTTCTTCCTTCTTCTTCATGGGTTTAGGTGGTTTTCTGTATCTGGGTGATAAAGGTCTGCACTGCAGGCCTTGGGTGGTCATTATTGGGTCAAAAACATAAATTCACTTCATTATTGGGGTTTACCACTTAACTCTGGAAAGAGTTAAAAGTGCTCCATTTTACCTTCATTTTCTAAGACCCCATGGTGCATGAGTCTGTAAATACTGTAAATAAATAAGAGATAATAAACATTACAAGTCCGTACTCAAGCTTGGCATTTCCTGTGTCTTTATCCTGACCTTAGTAAAGGAAGAAACTAAGCTAAAACTGCCACACTTGGTTTGGGATATTTTAGAAATACTGTGTCCTGGTTTCACCTGGGATAGAGTTAATTTTCTTCCTAGTGATTGGTGCAGTGCTGAAATTTGGACTTAGGATGAGAATAATGTTCAAGACACACTGCTGGTTGTTGCTGTGTGTTTACACTAAGTCAAGGACTTCTCCCACTCCTCTGCCAGGGTAAGCCTGGGGGTGCACAAGAAACTGGGAGTGGACAGAGCTGGTTCAGCTGACCCCAGCTGAGCCAAGGGATATTCCAGACCATGTAATGTCATGTTAATCGATAAAACTGGCAGGACTTAGTTGGCAGACGCTGCTGAGGGACTGGCTGGTGATGAGGAATTGCATTATACATCACTTATTTTATATATTCTTTCATCATTATTATCATTTCCCCTTCCTTTCCTGTCCCACTAAACTGTCTTTTTCTCAACCCACAAGTTTCACCCTTTTTTTACCAGCAAGGGTTGCATTTGTGCTGCCAACACGTAAGATGTGTTATATGATGGTCTTAAATCACTTTTATATATACTTTACTTTCCAATGGATCCAGACTACACAAGTGTCCTGTCCTGATCTTTACTTTCCTCTTAGAAGTCTTTTTTTTTAAACCACTCACTTCATCAGCAATAGGTTTATAAAATCTTGTGGAAGTCTACAGCCTTGCTGACACCAGTGCTAAAATAATCTATACAAAGACAGTAAATAAATCCAAACATTGGATTAGATGTTCAGCTGTAAAACCATGCTGTGTGCTCTTCTTGGTTTTAACCTTGAATGGTCCATAAATCTCTCTCGAGACATGGCTTTCCTTTCATTTTAAGATGGCAAACCATTCCATGTCCTGGGAATGCACATCCCTTTTCATTTGGCAATAAAAATCCTGTCCTTGACTAATGGTGCCCATGTACAATGAGATTCCATATTTTGTGAATAAACAATCTGGTATTCTGCACCCCATCAATCCATACATCATGTCCAAACTATTATGAGGAGCAAGGTTGTAGTTTACAACAAAATTAGGATGGCATTGGGTCAATAGCATTAGAAACCCAGTGGTAGTTGTAGGTCCAGCTCCTATTTTCTCAGCCAGGAGACAAACTGGAAATCCACTACCCAAAGAAGAAGGTGTAAGTTAAGCACTCCCATTTATTCACCAAGTAGTCTGTCTGCCCTTATCGTATCAGAATTAAAAATACTGTTACTTCCTCTCTAAAAAAAAAAAAGAAAAAAAATTCTTCTGCTTTATTTCTCAAAACCAGAAATTCAACAAATTCTTCTTAAACCAACAAATTCTTCTCTCCTCCTTGTGCATGGCAGGAGTATTGAGAAAAGAGATTTCAAGCTCTCTTCCCACCCAAACCATTCTGTGGTTCTCTGATTCTAGGAATGCATTTATGTCTCACGTTGTTCAGCACAGGCAAGGAGTCAAAGTGTTTGGGACACCTTGGTTTCACACTGATGGTATCCATGCACAGGAAAGGCTTCTCCAGGTTTTTCTTTTAACATTTCTCTGATGTGTCTCTTTAATCTGTTTTAAGTGATTATTAGGCCAGGCTGGCTCAGGAATACAATGCAGAATTAAGGAGGAATAGAGGCAGTTCATTAACAGAGGAGTTAGCAGTTCATTAGCGAGGCACTTTAGTGCATGAGGCTAGATTTCCAGGTGTGGTCAGAGCTTTAGTCTGGGCAGATGAAATCACATCAAAGTAGGTATTAATCAGAACAATTTTGTGTGAAGCAGAGTTATGAGAAGGATGGGCTGTTCTACCAGCATGACTAAGGGAGCTGAGAGGTTTGGCACACACAGAAAAATTAAGGTTGGAAAAGACCTTCAAGACCATCAAGTTCAATGTTTAACCAAATACCATAAGGCCAGGAAGTGTCACATCTATTCCTTTCTTTGAACACTTCCAGGGATGGTGACTCCACTACGTCCTTGGAAACTAACTCCACCACTTCCTTGTGTAGCCTCTTCAAATGCTTAACCACTCTTTCAGTAAAGAAATTTTTCTTAATATTCAACCTGAACCTCTCCTGGCACAACTTGAGGCCATTTCCTTATGTCTTGCTGCTTGTTACCTCGGAGAAGAGGCTGACTCCCACCTTGCTACAACTCCTGTCAGGGAGTCTTAGAGAACATGAACAAGAGCCAGATCTGGTCCATGTAGGCATGAACCAGACCTGGCTCTTAGGCAAAGTCCCCATGAGCCTTCCAGCACAAACAGTGCTTTGTGTACTGAGTTCAGTTTGCTGAAATGCTGCTACCCACTCACTGGGGTGATAGAATTCTTAAAAAACTCATTCTTCTGCAGAACTTTGTCCCAATTATTCATTTTTTGAAGGCCGGTGCCTCATGGCACCCCCAGGCCCACATGGCAAAGGGGCAGAAGATTTGTATGACTACATCTTGAGGAGAGGTCAGTGTCACATTGTGCAGAGAAAAGGAAAAATGAAAGTCAGCTCCTCTCACACACGGGAAAAGCTTCATTGAACTCTCACTATGGTGGTTTGTCCTGCTGGATGGTGGCAGCAGAATTTAAGTAGGAAGTTGATGGATGTCAGTCTCTTGTCCCAGGTAACAAGCGACAGAACGAGGGGACAAGGCCTCAAGCTGAGCCACAGAGGGATTTAGATTGGATATTAGAAAAAATTTTTTCTTCTTGAAAATCCTTGTCAAGAACTGAAAGAGGCTGCCCAAGGAGTTGATGGAGCCACCATCCCTGAAAGTATTAAAAAAAGCATGTGGCACTTGAGGAAATGGTTTAGTGATGAATGTGGTGGTGGTGCTGTGTTGATGGTTGGAGTTGATGACCTTAAAGGTCTTTTCCAACTTCAATGATTCTATGAACGTTTTTATGAATCTTCTGCTGCTGCCACAGCACATTTGTCTCAGGGGTCAGCATCTCTCAGGACATAAAGCACCACAATTTTCCCTCACTACAATGGGACACTTAATTCACAAGTCTAATTTCACTCTAATGAGGGCTAAATAACAAAACACAGCTGGAGACAGGCAGGGGTGTAGAAATCGCTGTGCCTCAGAGAGCTGCAGGAAGACAAATCTGAGCAAGACCAGACATTCATAATATTCTCAGAAATAAATTTTGCTCCAACCAAACCATTTCCTTGTCACTCCTTTTCCTCATCCCAGAGGGAGATTTGTGGTGTGATATGTTGGAATCGATGCCATGTTGCTTTGCATCACTCATTGCCCTGCTCCTGCTCAGAAAAGTGTAATTTCTAGGCTATAAATATTACTAGTGAAGAGATAATGTTCCGGGTTTCTTCCCTTTTCAGCCACCGAGGTCACTAAGAGCTACCCCATTTATCACCCATATTTCATCTGCCAACCCTTTTTGTTTACTGACCTTGAAAGAATTTCACATGAATTTATCAGGAAGGCTTGTCCTTTGCTACTTTGGCATTTACTTGCCGTTAATAGGCCAAATGTGTGAAAAGTATTTTTGAAGAACCCATCCCCTTTCATACATTTCTGGATCATAATTTTGTTACAGGGCCCCCTCTTTAATCTGTGTTATGTGTTTTCCATGGACAGAGGTCCTTCATCAAACCAGATAATTTTATTTGCTGAGAGATGCTTTTGTGCAAAACCTGATGCCTAATTTATGAGATAAGCTGGGCTGACAACAAAATGACCTTCTCCCTCTATCTGGTTATTAAATTGTTTGTGATCTAATAAAATGCTGGTAATACACTCCATTTCAGCAGGGCTTTAATTTCCTACCTGACATTTAGATTAAAAAGAGTGTGGATTCAGGGAACAGATTTGTCACAGTCTGAAACAGCCTTGACAAAAGCTGAGCTCTGCTACCCACCAAACACCTCAGAGGGAAGAGTGGTGTGCAGCCCATGACTCTGAAAGGTAAAAGACTCAGCAAGGCAGGATTTCCCTCCTCCTCCACACTCAGTTAGCTGCTGGATGACTGAACACAGTAGGGAGGCAGGGGGACATGTCACACAGGGATCTGCCCCGGTCCTGGCTGTCATCTTCACCACTGCTATTCATGAGACTGAATAAAAGCAAATCATATTTCTTTCTGTCACCTGCACTAAAAACAAGTATTCCTGACTAATTCTGGAGCAGGGCTTTGTTTGCCAGCCAGAGGACAGTGATGCATGAGCTCTCTCAGCCTTCTGTCATTCTCTGGGTATCCTCAGAGATAGCATCATCCCATTATCCAGCCCCTTTGGCTCTGTCAATACAGCCACACAGGGAAATGCTCGAGCCTGTTCTCACAGCCAGACTCCTCTGCCCTCCTTGCTTGCTGCTCTCCAGACAAACATGGGCTCAGGAATGGAATTAACCTGTTATCTCAGAGCAAGACACATCTTCATGCAGGAGGAAAATAGGATGTGTCTTCATACCACAGTGATTTTCTGTGTAACACCAAGCCTTGGAATATTTCAGCAAGTGTAAAAGTATCAGTTCACTACTCTTCCCAATACACTGATTCTCTCTGAAAAAATCCAAGTTTTCATACAGAAGTAAAGTTACAGAATGAACATAACTGGTTTTTGAGGATTGCATTATCATGAAATATCATTTGCAGCAGGCAGAGCTCTCCACCAGAAAACTGTTCCATGGATGTCTAGCTTACAATGAATCAAGAGATATTGACATTCTAACAGTCTTAGCTTCTTAAGGAAGTCTGAAAATGCAGCCTTTTAGCAAATGGAGAGGAAAATTGAGTGGGAAAAACAGAGAGGGAAGAAGCCTCACTAACACAAAAATACCACAACGTATCTCAATAACTGTGGAAACCTGCCTCAATGGAACCTTAAATTTTTCTGACTCCTTCAGTCTTCACTCAGCCACCTATTTCATGTCATTGAATTTGGTAGTGCTTTCTGACAGGAAAATAAAAGGGAAAAGTTTATGAGCATGGGTAGCAAAGGTACTGTGTAGGAGAAAAGGAAAATGAAAGGTGAGCTGGGTCTTACTTCAGAAAGTTTATAAAGCCCTAATTACTGTGGGAACCCACAGTGACATAACTAAGCCAAGAGCTCTTTGAGATTTGATTCTCATTACAAGATTCTTCTGCTCGGAGATAAGGGAAGAAGAAGGAAAAACCTTTCTAATGTTTCAGTGCTGGCTTTTATAAAGACGTCTTCTCCCTTAAAGTACTCTGGCACCATTTCTAAGGTCTGTTTTGAGTGATTGCTGTAACATTATATTCTGTTTTTTGTTTAACATCAAACTTTTCAATCTTGATTGCCTCCAGAACATCTAATTTGTTCAATCTTATTTATCTGCCAGATCCTCTTATATCATTTCCCCACCCTTCTTTTTGTATTTTCATTCACTCAAAATAACAAAAAAAATATTTTTAAAGGCCAGTATGTAGCTGTGGTAGTGCATCCCACCCTCCTCAGACCAAAGTGATCTGAAATCCTCATTAGGTTTTGGCACTGACAAACATCACCTGGGCTGAGCTTCTCTTGAGCTTATCAGAAACTCAGACTGCTCCTAGGAACTTGTGCTGTCTAACGAGCTCTGCTTTTTAATGAACAGCCTTGGAAACTTATTTTTCTTGCCTGAGTAACAACCCAAGTGGAACAACATTTTTCTTATGGAGTTTGAAAAGTTGCTGACCTGAATTATGGCCAGGATGGAAAACTGCTGTGGCTAAAACCCCCTCTCTTGCAGGCCTATAAACAGAGGCTCAGAGTGAGACTTTTTGAGTTCTCCTGGACCACAGAGGGCTGTGAGCAGCATCTCCATCTGAGTGGACACCTCTCAAAGCCAGTGAATTCTCAGGTTTGCTGTGCTTGGAGAGCCAGTGGACGATGATGGATCCTGAGCCGGTCCCTCTCACTCCCCAAGGCTCAACCCTTCAGCCATTCAGGAGATGCAAAAGCACCAAAAGTGACTCCTTCCCTGACTTTGAGAGGTATTATTCACAGGTTTACATCTTGTACATACTCCTTTGGGTCTGTGTGCATGCTGTGTGAACATGCTATACCAAATGTACAACGAATGTTGTTCTCATAGATTCTTGAGCACACTGGATTTGTAAGTCAGGCCTATAAGTGAGTTACTGTTGTGCTAACAGTAAATTCTATAGAATCTTGTTTTAATTTGTTTGATTTAAGCCATCAATTAAGTGCTGCTGAGTTTAAGTGCTGTTAAAATCTTTAGGACTAAACCTTTGGTCCAAACCCAAGTCCGGGGCTAAGTTTGGCAAGAGGGTCTACCCTGAACCTTGTGACTGGATGGGAAGGTTTTCCTTATTCCTTTCTCTCATTCCTTTTTGCCCTTAACCTACCTCAAGTGTGCGTATCCCCAAAACAGTAAAAATATTTGCTTTGTAGAAAAGTCAGATTTCCACTCTTGTTAGGTCCTGAGGTCCCTTGCAATTTTTCAAGCTGTTTTCATCAGTTCTCCCTCACACTGATAAGGGGATCAGGGTTATAACATAGGCATGTTCAGGTAGAAATTTCCTTGTCAGGTTTACAGTGTTTGGACTAGCAGAATTCACAGTTACAAAGCAACATGGCACCTGTGGTGATATTTTAGGATTTTGCCTCCATATTTGACTGGATTTTAGTGATTTTTGTTTACCCATCCAAAATTATTACCCCATCTTCAGGACAAATCTATCCTGGGCATTTCTGACAGGGGAAGGATCCACTCACAAGCTGCCTGCAGCCTTGGGAGACCAGTTTGCCCAGCTGGCCCAGCCTCCTGCAGCGGCTGGCATGCACCAACAGCTCAGCTCCCTCATCTCTGCAATTCAATAATGATGACCCAGACAGTTCCTCCTCCAGTTCCCACCTGGTTGTCTTATCTTAGGACAAACCACATTTTCCATCAGAGAAGGAAAAGGAAGTGTGTTTGAGGGATGGTGGGGAGGATGCATGGGAAGACCTGACTCCCACCATCACACTGGTCTCCTGTTTTGTGCTTAAAATCAAGCTTTATTCCACCCATCATGATATCCATACAGCCATTCCATAGAAATACATCAGTTTGGGATGTGAGCAGCCTGAATCTGGCAGGAGTCCACAGATGAATAAAGGGGTAGTACCTGCAGCTAGAAAGACAAAGGAATAAAGGGCTGATTAAAGAAGTGTGCTCAATCCCTTGAAGGCTGTTTTAAGCCTTTAGTTTGGGTTTTCTTGGCATTGTTCTTAATCTCAGTGAGTCTGGAGGAAGAATGGCACTGCAGGAGGAGAGGCCTGGAGCCATGCAGGTGCTGATGTGCTGGCTTTGCATCCTTTATCAGAAAAGGGACTGAGATGTGCATTTCTGGTGCAGACAACACGCCTCCTGCTTTGCTGCTGCTCCTCTCTGTCTGCAGCACCTTTGCCTCTGCCAGGGAATGTGTGAAGCCAAGATTTTAAACACTCTTACTTCGTGTAGGATTGCTTAGGAAGTCTGGCCTTACATAGAAAGGTAGGAAATAATCCCAGATCAGATCTTCCCAGTGACAGAAGGCTCATCATGATGATCAAAGAAGCATTGCAAGTATAAACACATATAAACATTTTTACAGCTGCTTTACCTGAGTGTGAATTTACACTGTATTATGCCTTTTATTCAGGTCATGTCAGCATTGGTTCAGATGACACAAGAATGGTGGAAATATGAAGAATGTGTGTAAGGCTCATATAATGCCAACACAGTGTCTCACCTGCTTTGATAATGCCATAAAAATCAGAGATCAAGGAAGACTAATAAATGGTACAGTAGATGTCTGCAGCTTTACTGCCAGTAAAGAAGCATTGGGGATGTTTCTCCTCCTTTCCATGGTCAATTATTCCATGTAAGAATAATGAGTGTCCTCACTCCTAGGGCATTTACTGTATGATTCATCTCACCTAAGTTTAGATGCCTGGATTATTGAATCTATTGCTGAGCTTGTCACCTTGACTTCTTCTACAGTAAATGGACAGAAATAGGGGTTTAAGGGCCCCATTCATCTGTCCTGTCACCTGTGTTAGACCTTAGGAAGACAGGACTCTCATCCTTAGCTCAAGGGATTATATGCATTATAACTCTCCTATCTGTCAGGAGAGCTTAGGTTAATGGGGATGTCAGTGTTTAATTATTTGAAGAATATTCTTTTCTAACCAAAGATGTCCTTTGTTCCTCTCCCTGTATTGCTATGACCTGAAGTCCATATTATACACCAAAGAACACTGAATTTTGAGGAATAGATGGAAAGAAGGGTTGACCTTGCTCCTTAGGACAAGAGCCACATCCTAGGACTGTCTGGCCATTTTCCACCTTACAAATCTCCAGTTAATGAAAATGAACAAAAGCAAACAAAAGCAACATGCTAGTCTCCTTCTTGCTTCCTTGGACATTTTGGTTTTATGTTGGGTTTTGTGTTTTAAAATAATTAAATATATAGTATTTAGCTTGTTATGAGCACTGGAAGTTCTACTTCATGCCTTGTGGCATTTGGAGGTTAACAGTGAATTTTCTAGAACCCAACATCCATGGCAGGATTTCCACTGAGCAGAGGAGGTTGAACATAATAAGCAGCACGGTCCCCTCTGCTCTTTTGGTGTGAATAAATTCAAATTTCAGCTCCTAAATTTACAGATTTTTTCCCAGGAACCTGTCAACCAAACTTTTCCACACCAGATATCCCACCAGTGGTACCAGCATTTGCTTGCTCACTTCTTATTCTCAGCTCCTGAACTCTCACTGGAAAACATCTCCCCAGACTTCTTCATACAAGCCAAGATATACAGCCCTACCAAACCAAGTGTGGCTACCTTTAAAGTCACCCTATTCTGTGGCTTTTTTGAAGTCAATGAGGAAAACAGCTCTATTTCCATAGGAGATATATTTGGGTGTCAGAGTGCACCGGGAATTTATTCTTCCATCAGCTTTATTCCTTTCAGCCATTAAAGCGTAAGTGGTTTTCACAGCATTATGGCATGTTTGGCAGTTTGGTGTACCATAAAATATCATTTATTTACACTCATATTCCTTAAGCAATTCAGATTTATTTGTGTGTTTGTGTGTGCATTTTTCCAGTGGTGGCTACACATTCACAAAGCTTCTTCTTTCCTGACTTAATCATCTCATCTCCAAACATTGATTTCCTCTCAGTTGTCTTTCATGATTTAGTTTCTACGTTTTTTAACTTTTCTCTTTTTTAAAATTTAAATTAATGCAATGCTGCTTAAAAGACCTGGGACTGACAGCCCTGAAGGGAAAATGCTGCTGTTTATCAGCAGCAAAGGTGCTCTGCCAGGAGCGGCAGCCCAATCTAATCTGGAAGGAACAACTGCAGAACAGGTGGAGATGCTCAGATTTAAGATCTGTTACCAACCAGCCATTCATCCCACTAACACTCCTGACAAGATGATTCATTACTAAGACTCTTAAGTACTGATAATTAATGGTAATGATTATGATTTAGCTCCCAGTGACAGAAGAACTCAGTTACCTCAGCCTCATTTCTTTCCCCCTCTTTTACACATCAGAATATTTTTCAAGCGTTTTGAGGTCATGGAAATGAAAGTTTGGCCTCCTCACCCCCACAGAGCAGAACAATTTAATGGCTCAGTGGTTGTGGATGTCCAACACTTCCCATCAGTGGCTGCTGAAGATCCCTGTCTGTATGAGGCCTTCACATTGGGCAAAATGAGTCACACCAAAAAATACAAATATTTCACAGACCAATGGTCCAGCTAAGCAGAATACTTTCAACAAAATGGAATGGCTGTTTTGATAAAACACACAGTAAACAGGCAAATAACAGGATAATTTTTACCTTCTGGCAGGTGACTCCTGTATGCACAAGTCACATGCAGATTTCAGTGTTTAGGAGCCAGTCACAGATTTATCCATTATGAGTCTGTTCATTCCCCTTCTAAAATGGTTTGAGGGTTTTTTTGTATTTCACTGTATTTTGGGGGGAAGAGATGCATAAAGTCACTGAGTGCTGCCTGGGAAATTGCTTCTCTTTGCTTGGTCTGATTGCTCCACCGCCCAGCCCTAAATTAGAATCACTGAATTACTGAGGTTGGAAAAGACCTTAAAGGTCATCAGGTCCAACCCTTGACCAAACACCACCATGCCCACTAAACCATACCACAAAGTGCCCCATCTACTCAGTGTTTAGAACACTCCTAGGGATGAGGACTCCACCATTTGCAATGAGCAAGACAGTGAATAATTATTCCTTGATCATAACTCTTTTCATCACTCATTGGTTTATAAAACTCTGTCACATCATTCATTAATAATGTACTTTCCAGTTTTCTCTTTTCAAATAAGAGAAAAACCAAGATTCTAAACTCTTTCATAATTTTCCACAGAAAAAAAAGTCATCTGAGGACCTCCACGTGGGACAGATTTTCAGGGATAGAACCATTCCCTGAGCCTGATGCTGTTTGGCAGTGTTCACACTCTGTATAATGCCAGTTGTGATGGTATTACCAGGTGTCCTGAAAAAAAGAGGAATAAAAAGTCTGTATGCTTGAAATGTTCCCGTTACTGTTTGGATTCACAAAATCCAATATCACCATGTTCAAATTTCTGTGTGTTAGGCTCTTTCAAATAGTTGTGACTTCTTTCTTCTACATGCAGGAAGACACATTCAAATTGCAAGGGGATTTTTTTTATAGTGAAATATAATTTCCTCTTGGATGATGAACTAAAACTTGAATTCTACCTCTTATTTTCTGTTATAAACCTTGCTAACCAGGATCTCAGTGTTGTCATTTCTAAATTCAAAGATAAATACTGAGATTTATCAGGATGGATGTATTTAAGAATTCAGATGATCAGAGTGGCATGTTTAATTCTGGTGATGTATCTCTTAGAGGACGACAGCCTGTGAGCCACACAAGCAGAGCATCCCTCTCAATTTTATGGCAGTGAGGCAGTAAAGGCATCCAGGTTCAAATCCTGATGAAGATGCAAATCTGAGACCAGACATGCCTGAAAGGAATTGTTGCTGCCTAAAAAACTGCACACCAGTTGGGAGGTTTCTCGAAAAGAGTCTCACAAATTTAAAACAGCAAGGAAATTAGTTTTCACCCTCGTGAAATGAATGACTTCCCATGACTTTTCCCTCTTGGCTAAAATGTCAATCCAAGTCTCCGAGATGAGAAAACCCATACCCAATGTCTATAAAGAGGAGGGGGAAGTCATATACCAGATATTCTAGTATATTAAAAACCTAGCAGGAAACATTTGCAATATCCTGTAGAGAATATCAGAATATAACATCAGTGTGTGTAACCCAAGCTGCAAAGCCACGTGCAGGGGGCTGGCACAGTATCTTCTTGCAGAAAATACTCCTTTTTATCCCAGGGCTGGAACACAAATACAGGCATGTGGAGATGGAGACCATGCTTTTGAATATTTGCCATTTGAACTCTTAATTCCTGTTATTATGACTTCAAAGCCACTTGCCACCCTAAAGAGAACATGGAACAATACAATGCACACAGGGTTTGTTTATTCCCTTGGTTTTTAACCGTGATGGGTTTTGATTCAGGTTTGGAAACAGTTTAAATGAGTGACCAAATTCTGTCTGCTTTAAGCAATCCCAAGGAGGAATTTGTTTTTCTCTGTCCCTGTATCTCTCTGGTGCAGAGACTGACCTGATCCCTGCAGTTTAGCACATTGATGATGAATCTTGGTGATTTATTTGCAACACACAACATGGATTGCAACATGAAAGTGCTTATGGACAGATAAGAGAATAAGACTGAAAGGGATCTTTTCAGGATAAGGATCACAGAGCTGCCAGGACTTTGCTTTCCTGTGTCCACTGTACCTCCACCAGCACATTTCCTTACCACAGGGACCTGTTTAATCCATCACCCAGGCTGTAACCCCTCACACTGTCCTCTGCCTGGTCTCCGTTCCATGACAAAACCTCAGTTTCATCTCACACTTCCTCTCCTGAAGTCTGGGATTAGAACAGCTTCGACTTCTTAAAGACCAGTTTAACAGCAAATTTCCTAAGTACTTTTTTTTTTTTTCATACTGTGTTCTCCTAAGTCTCTCCAGCAGCTTTGAGAATAAAAATTAAAGGGCTGCAGGGTTCAGCTTCCCAAAATTTCACCTTGAGCCAGCTCATTTGTCACAGAGTAGAGAAATGAGAGTCTATTGTGTGCACAAACTTGGGTGAGCAAAATGAAACCTGGAGAGGTCTGGTTTGGATACCATAAGTGCAGATGATGTTGTGAAAATATTTTACAGTGCTGGCTACTAAAAGATTTTTCTGAGTGGGGCTCTCGGCCTTAAGAAAGTGAGGATTTCACTTGACAGCCAAGTGAAATCTTCAGGCCTTTTATTCCAGAAGGGAATGGCTCCATGACCTGTTGTGAGAACTGTAAGAAAAAGATCTCATGGTCCTAAAAGCACATGGTTTTGGTTTGTTTTGTTGGGTTTTTTTTCCCCCCAAAATTCACAAAGGAAGACTGAATCTGTCATAATTTGCCCATATTTTGGCAGAATCTATAAAATCTTTCTCCTATCCCAGCCCAAGCTGATTTCTGAAATATGATGCCTCCCAGCTTCCCAGTTTAGGCTCCATCTCAAGAATCTGAAATTCCTCTTATTCATTAGCCTGGAAATGGGCAAATGAAAAACGTGGTGAAAAACTCCACAGATGTGGGGAAAATTTAGCCAACAGATTTTCATGGTAATGATTTCCCCTCATCACAGAAACAAAGGCACAATTAAGGGACGGGGAAACATCCGAATTATTTGCTGATGATGAAAAGAAGAAAATGGGATTCATGTTTTCCAACTTCGAATATGGGAAAATGATGTCGCCCTCCTTTCCCTGGGCCACAAATCTTGGCTGTTGTCATTAGTCTTTTCATTCCTTCTATTGTTCTCTCAAGTAGCTGCAAATTGTCTATTTTCATCAGTTACTGAAACCACAGCAGAGCTGTTGCACTTAGAATAACAAAGGACTGGAGCTATTGAAAGTTCAGTTTTCTTGAGGAGTTGTGGAAAGGCACTGAAGTTTAAGAAAGTGTCCTCTGGATTTACGAGCATGAGAGACAAGGTAGTAAGGATCCCCCCCAGAAAAGAAAAAGGCAGGAAAGGCATAAAAAACAGAACTTTTCTCAGGGACTTCCCCTTTAGAGTGTTCTTCAGATTGTGATTTGAAAAAATAAAATGTCAAGCTCTAGATTTGTAATTGGATGAAGAAGTCATTTGCCTGGACCCAAATTTTGTGTATAATCCATTAGGATCTATTGAAGACAGGAGAATGTAAACCCCCAAGTAGAATTCCAGTTCCTTTCCCCAGAGATATAAGGTTGGCAGCTGCTTCTAACTTCCCATTAAGAAAGCTAACCCAGAAAATCCAAGTATGCACATTCTGAACACCAGCACCAAAATACTGCCACTGTGGAGATTTATTCATCACCCATCTGGGGTCAAAACACCAACTAGGACAAAACCACACCTCCAGAGGTCAGACAGAAGCATTTCTTTGAAACGTTGCTCAGCTGCTCAGGACACAATGAGAAAGGTTCACCTGCCCCTAAATGTCAAGGACAAAGTTTGACATGGCAAATAGCAAGTGCCAAGGTGATGGTGATTTTTCACTTCCCGTATAATAAATCCTTCCCACTATTTAGGAGATTTGTGGATATAACCTCATATCTTCTGCACATCAGAGAGTTTCCAGCATGTGGAAGAGATCCTCATTGGAAGAGACACATCCATGCCCTTAACCTCTGGGTCTGGTGCCATGTCTCTACATGGATCCCACAAATCCAAGGGGAATCAACTCTTTTACCACTGGGGCACCATAAGGCCTTGCTGGAAATCTTTTAAATTTGTGTTCCCAGCTGCATTTATTATCAAAACAGGGCAACTGAATTTCAGCGCCCAAAAATTAGAGGAAACATGTGCCTTCAATTATGTGAACTATGAATGATCCCAGAAACTGAAACATTTTGAAAATTGGCTCCGAACAGTTTGAAAAACCCTCGCAAGACACAACATTGAACATAAGAGAAGAGCCCAAGAAGGTATTTTTGGCTTTATCTTTAGAACAGGGTTGAGTAAGGTTCAAGGATAAACTGGGATAAACTTGCTGCAGTCACTGAACAGGAAAACAGAAACAACATATTGACTGTCTTCTTCCTAAATTATCATTATGTTCTGGGCACAAAATGAAGCATGAATCTGAGGTTGAATGTGATCACAGAATTAAAGACTACCTCAAAATGTGACCCCTCTCGTGTGTTTTTCTTTGTTTGGTACTTGAGATTTTTATTATTTGTCCACACAGTAGTAAATATGTAAAGGCAAAAGTAAGGAAAATTAAAAGACCTCAGAAGTAGCCTGGAGATTTCTGTCAGCAATGACTGGGGACAGAAATAGAAGGTGAAATAGAGACAGGTATGGAGGGAAGACCATCAGGAGACATGGTAGGGGTCCTTCATAACCCCCATTAATGAGGTTAGAAAATCAGAGCAATGAGGTATTGTAGGGTCTAAGGAAAGCTGAGAGGAGAAAGGTCCACAAAGTGGACATAAAGCTGAACCTTCACATCATGAGGAACTCCAGGGCCTTGCCATCTGTCCTGGATGGAGACCAGAATGTGCAGGCAGTAGTGAAGTATGAAAGTAGTGAAAGTAGTGAAAATATGGTCAAAATCATAACAGGGGGAGACCTGGAAATATGAAAGCCTATCTGGAGATAAAGGCAGATCAATTTTGCTTTCATTTGGTCAGGAGGGAAGTGAACCCTTTCTGATAATGCACTAATGTACATTGGTCTCAATATAATATATAAATTCCATTACAGTTCTATAAAAAATAATATATAAATCATAAATAAGTGATGGTAAGATCAGATTAATTCCTCCAACTTAGCAAAATGATAAGAAACAGTGAAGTGATCTACTTGACTACTTTTTGGCAGAAAATTTAATTCCCCATAAAATAAAGTTCAGAAAAATGTGCATTTTCCAAACAGCAGATTTTTTTTCCACTGAGATTTGTTTGTAATGAGCAAGATGTTGCTAGGTGGGAAAAAAAGACTATATATAGACACATAAGAAAGGCTGTTCACAAAAGTGCAACAAAGGAAATAGTCATGAAATTTTCATATTTCTTTTCCTAGAAAACCAGAACCTAATTAATTGATTTGTTGTCTTAGATAACTATAATGTTATTTTTCTATCAGTAGTAAAAGTGGAAAAAAAATAATAAATAAAATAAACCAAGAACTGAGATTGGTGATTTTATGGTAGTTGCTGGAAATTGAAACATCAAGAATGGGCTGGACTAAGGATATGTCAAGCTGGGTGACAGTGTGAGAATTAACTTTTGACTCATAAGTTTCAAATAATTTTAAAAAAAGAATGGATTCCTGTGGCTGAGTGTAGGAATGCCCAAGAGAAGATGAGCTGGATGAATCCTGTGAACTCATTTGGAGGCTTGGGAAAACCCCTGAAGAACAAAGGATGAGTCTATCAAAAACAAACCAGAAAATTATGAAGAGACTTGTGAGAAGGAATTACAAGACCAAAAAGGGGTCAGGATTTCATGGAGGAGAAGAAGGAATACAATCTGAGTAGCAAATGAATCAGAGTCTTTGTGCAAAATTTAGCTTTCATTCTTTGTACATTCTTCTTTTTTACTGTTGTTGTTGTTGTAAAGAAAATAATCTTCCAGGAAGTCATTACATCAATTCCCTGTCACATTAACCCATGCTGAAAACTGAGGTTCTGCCAAGGGAGACAATAGAAATGAAAGATTAGATTTTTCTCTCTCTCTCTGCTTTTGATGGAAGCTATTCCAACTCAGGTGTCTTTGTATTATTAATTCTCCCTCATTTACTGGCTTCAGTGCTCTCCACCAAACTTGCTAACACAGATCACAGGACCCCAGAATCACTGAGGTTGGAAAGGTCCTCTAAGGGCATCAAGCCCAGTCATTAACCCAACACTGCCAGGTCCACACTAAACCATGTCCCCAAGCACCACATCTACACTTTCTTCCAGGGATGGTGATTCTACCACTGCCCTGTGCAACCTGTTCCAATGCCTGACCACCCTTCCAGAAGAGAACTTTGTGTTTAATATCCAATCCTTATTTTCCCTGGTAATATCTGAGGCTATTTCCTCTTGTCCTTTCGCTTGTTACCTGGGAGCAGAGACTGACCCTCACCTGGTTACAGCTTCCTCTCAGGTAGTCTGGGGGAGTGACAAGGTCCCCCTGAACCTCCTTTTCTCTGGGCTGAGCCCCTCCAGCTCCCTCAGCCACTCCTCATCAGACCTGTGCTCCAAATGATGTTGGTATTTTCTGGGTTGTGGGAACAGGAACAAATCCTTACGGTGCAAACACAGCTGTGGTGCCTAAGCAGAGTTCTTTGAGGACTCTGGAATGAGGGAGGATGCTCAGACTCTTGGCCTGTAGTAAGTGAGGTCATTGCAACAGGATATCCAGCATGGGATTTATCCTCAGGTATGGTGGTGCACACCTGCCTGAGGCCTGAAGGTTAAATCCTTCCCACAGAGAAGCAATCATTGCTAATAGAGACCCAGAAAAGGTCTGTTTCTTGAACTGAGATGATAATATCAGCTGCTATTTTTATCTTTGGATGCATATCAGCAATGTCCTCCCTCAAAGGGCTTCCTTCATGGATCCATTTGTGGTGCTGAATGTCATTTCTCCAGTAATCTCCGTGCACCTGAACCTAAATCCATGTCTTTGAACAGCCTGCCCTGTTTCCTGTAGCTCTGCCTCTCCCACTTTCTCTCTGCTGGTTGCACATTACTCGAGGCTGTACTAGCTGAACTCTCTAGCAGGAATTTTCTGTCTGTTCTTTGCTATCAAGGGAACAGGCAATTTAGCAGTACAGCTGTTTGAAAATGCTGTGCTGGGAGATTTTCAGCTTTAACAGCTCATTGCAGGCCTTGTTTGTTTTTGTTTTTTAATTACTTCTCATTTTGAAATGTGTACTGCTCGTTGTAATCCATCACATGTAAGGATATAATTTATCATGCTGCAAAGTTGAAACTGAAAAAAAAAAAAAAGCCATACAGTTTCAAAACTTTCTTTTTCCTTGTGGATTTTTTACTTTTCATTGTAAGTATTCATTCCAGTCTGAATGATGTTTTTCTTCAAAACAAATCAACGTTTATCATACAAAGAATATTCTGAATTTTTCTCAGCTCTAATAAGTGGATTGAGAAGTCAGTGATGACTCCTCAGTTTAAAGGGAAGTGAGATGTTTTAATCAAGGGATGGTATTCCTTTGCCAAACATCATCCCGAGCTGTATTTAGGTGCTGCTGTGAGAGAAAGAACACTTTTTTAAATTGCATTCACAGTCTGTTGCCATTGAATATCCTGCAATGGAGTGGGCACCACTGAATTCCTCTATGTAACAGGTGACAATTGGTGCATTCACTGTGTGTTTCACCTTTAAAAGAGTGTAAACCGAGAGTGTAAATCCCAACCAATTTTCCTGCTTGGTTCTCTTGTCCTTCTAGATCAATGTCCTCTGTCTATCCTATTACAGTGTCTATTCTCATTTATTCTTCATTACAAAGCTGGTGAAGGGTCTTAAGAGAAACTCCTACAATGAGCATCTGAGGGAGCTGGGTTTGTTTAGCCTGATGAAAAGAAGGCTCAGGGAAGGTCTTGCCACTCTCTAAAATTCCCTGACAAGTGGCTGTAGCCAGGTGAGGCTTGGCCTCTTCTCCCAGGCAGCAACAGGATGAGAGGACATATCCACAGGCTTGTCCAGAGGAGGTTCATGTTGGGCATCAGGAAGAATTTCTTCACAGAAAGGGTGGTCAGGCTTTGGAATGGGCTGCCCAGGGAAGTGGTGGAGTCACTATTCCTGGAGATGTTGAAGAAACAATTGGACACGGCACCCAGTGCTCTGATCTGGTTGAGAAGTTGGGGATCAGACAAAGGTTGAACTCAAAGACTTTGGAGGTCTTTTCCAACCTTAATGATTCTGTGATTGCCATCCATTCCTCCCTTGGCTTGTCAGTGTTTTCCCTGGATGTAAGCATAGCAAATGTACAGAGTCCTTTCCCTGGGAGGGCCACAGACACTGACAAGTCCTGGCAGCTCTTCCTGCAACAAATTGGCGCTTCTTTGCTTTGCTACTCTGCACCCAGAGCAGGGCTGACAACGAGGATCACAGGTCTGCAGTACAACCCCTGTCAAAGCCCGTCCTCCAGCCTGCAGCCACTCACAGACAGCAAAGCAAAATCACCGTATTTCACACTGACACAGGCATCCATCCTCCAGGCTGCCAGCCAGGGCAGACATCTGATCACAGGCCAGTGACTGACAGAGGTGAGTTCTTAAACCACTGAGGCAAGATTATCCAGGGCTCCTTTGTCAGTTCCCTGCAGCTGCAAGCAGGGAATTCTTTGGCAGGCAGCTGCCCTGACTGCTCAGGCTCTGTCTCTCGCACGCAGACACACATTTGTGCACAAGTGAAGGAATCACTTAGCAGATGTACACACAACAGTCCTAATCTGTGGGTTTATTTTACAGTCACAACAGTCAGCACCATAGAAATCAGGCATTGATCAAAATTATTGAACAATTAAGGCATGATAATGAGCATCTAATATGGCTGCTAATGTAATTACAGTGTCATATCACTTAAAGCTGTGCTGCTGGGTGGTGAGGCAGGGTGCTGGATATTAAGGGCATCTCTCACTCCTGTGCTCATTCAACATATTCCAAAAATGCAGTGAAGTGAACCTGAGGAGGAACAAAAGCAAAAAATTGGAGATAAAAATGTCACTAGCAGGGCCACCAATTGTCCACTCAAGTGGCTTTCCAATGGAGAGGTACCAAAGTTTTGTTTGTATGCATATCTGAAGAAGGTACAGAAAACTGGGTAGAATTTTACTTCCAGACAAAGAAGTTTAAGGGTGTGGGAACAAAAAGAGGAGGAAGCTGAAAATACAAGTCAGAATTTATCATAGAAGTGGAGCACAGGAAACAATTTTATTCTTTCCACTGGCCATGATCCCTTGACTGTGGATAAGGCTTGCAGGATAGTGACAATCCACTTGTCTTACAAGTGTAAATACTGCTTCAGGGAATATTTGCAGTTCAAGAGGGAGTCTCAGGTTTGTGTGCAAAGCATAAGGAACGTGGATTGGTTCTGCTAATCATGCTCGTGCAAAAGTCAGGCACATATGCAGGAGAACGTGCACGTTCAAAGGTGCCTGTGCTTCATTTGCAAATGAAAAGTGTATCTTCCTTCCATATGTAACATGACAAACTGAGAGGATCCAAAAAAATCCCCAAAACTCTGTCTGTCTTGCACTTCCAATGCTGTAAGAGCTAAAAAAGTGTTGAACCTTCTTTCCAAACGTGGCTCTAAGTATCTTCAGCATCATCATTTCATGGAGCAGTAATGATGCAGTGGAGGGTGACTCAACATTCAAGCACCATTTAAGATCACGACTTATTTCTTTTAAGTAATATTTCCATCTTCTGAAGGGAGAATCCCAGAGTTAGGACATGTAAATGACCAAATTTATCAAGGGACTGTTTTACTGAGTTGACTGTGTCTAAAACTTAGTCCTGAAATTTTAAAGTGTTTCACCATTCTTTAGCCATGTAAAGTGTAGGTAACTCTGTTGGTCCAGTCATGTTTCTGGTGGGTGATCTCACCTAATTTTCAGTGTTTAAATCAACCTTAAGTGAAATGCACTTAGCTGAAACTTAACTGTTTACCTGTAGATATGCATCAGTGCTTAAATGCTTGTTGTAGCCAGTGGAAAACTAATCAGTCAGAGCAGCCCACTGCATCCAATAATCTGGAAAACAAATAAGGATGTAATTAATGTGTCTAAAAATATGTTTTTGAGGTGATTCCTCCCCTCTGGTCTGCTCTGGTGAGACCCCACCTGCAGTGCTGCACCTGAAATGTTCTCCAATGCACCTCTGCATCAGCTGAGGGAGGTTCAGTTGTCTCAGCAAAGGTGACCTGGTGCTGTGTGAGACACCCTGAGATTCCTCTTGTGGATGTCTGAGGTATAAAAAACATCCACAGGAAATATCCCGAGCCCTGAAGCTTCTGTCCTTGGCGTGCCAGGCTGGATAGATAAAGAAATATATATATTCAAGGCAGTACCAGGTTCCTTTAGAAGCTGTGAACTTGTGCATGTTTCAGATGCATAAACACAATTTTTTAGTGTCATTTTTATTGTTTTAGGGTATCCCTCCTGCATACAGTTAGTGGTGCAAAGATCCCACGTCAGATCTGCCAGTTTCTCATGGAAGGTCTTAGTTGGCATGAGATATCTATGGTGATTAATAAAGTCAATTTAGAGGGAAATTCACCCTGCCAAATACAGGAATTTGTTTTAGGATGAGGTGAATTAGCCTTAAAATCCATTAACACTGGTAACTCTTTCCCTGTTAACCATAGAGGCAACCCATGGTGACCTCATCACTAATAACCACTTATCCCACATTTAATTAAATTTTTCATCACAAAACTAATAGGCCTCTTTTTTTTTGGTAGACAATTTATCATTTTTTCTGTTTTATTTTGGTAATTGCCTTGGTTTAGGCAAATACAGATTTTTTCCCTATAAATGGATCCTTACCTGGCCTTGTCTTTGGGGACCACAGAACACACAAAAAGTAAATTACTTCTTTGGAAGGAGAGATCCAATCTTTTTTTTTTTTTTTTGACAGTCTCTTTTCTCACCTCATTATTTCTCCATCACAATAACTAAAGCTGTCAGATTCCTGACAGAAAGCTGCAAGGGAAACATGTTGCAAGCAGCTGGTCTTCACAGAGCTGTTGATTCCCTGCTCTCCCCACCCTGTTCCCAAATGTGGAATGCATGAACAAAGTAAAACAAAGCAGAAAACATATTTCCTTGCACCGGCGCAGGTTTGCCAAAGGAACTGGGAAATTCAATGACATGTTCACAAATATGACAGTAGAAATAAAAGAAAAAAAAGGTAACTGGATGATGAAAAGTGTGAGCGGGTTTGTTGAGCTGGGATCTAAGGATTCGTGTCATGGATGGGTTGCCCTCCTTCCCTCCCTTGGCTTCTGCACACCGGGGTTTGCTGGATGTGCTGTGAGACCCACAGGTGGAAAGCAATGTACAGGACCTATTATGGAATTATTATGGGATAATTCCCTAGGAATTATGGCTGATGCTGGATCTAGAAAAAGAAGTTAACACAGAATCATAGAGCCACAGACGCATAAAATGGCCTGGGTTGGAAGGGACCTTAAAGATCATCTCATTCCACCCCTCCTGCCCTGGGCACCTTCCAGTGCTCTGTTACAGTGTGGTATAGGTGAGGAGCACCCTAAGGGCATGGAAAGGTGGTTTGGGAAGAATAAATGTGGGAAAATAGAGATCTAAGGGGTCAGAGATGGCAGGTCAGTTGCAAACTTGGCTTTCATCTGTTTTCTGCAAAAGCTCTTTTTGACTCCTTCCCTATGGATCTGGTCACTTTCCTCCAAAAGGCTTAGAGGGTTGGATTCATCGCATTAACTGTTTGGTGTTTATATCAAGAAGCAATAAACCAACAGCTTTTATATCAAATTATCTCCTTTGAAGAGGAAAAAAATAATCAAGATTTGGTATTGGCATAGGAAAACCATGTAGTTATACAGCTGCTACAAGGTAAATTGGGTCACTTTTCCCACCACTCACTCTGAAGATAAATGATGATTACTTGTTGAGCCTTTTAGCCCCTCCCCTTTCTCCACAATGATAAAATTGTTAATGTCATTCCTGAAGTGTATCCATAGAAATTGCAACTGTTACAAAAATAATCACTGAGGTTGTTGACAGTAATTTATATATGTTTAGGGTACCAATAAATCTTGGAGTTAAAGGAAGCCTACAGCAAGGACAACCCCCATGCCCTGGCAAGCAAATAATTTAGGGAAACCATTTACAAGATCAACATATTATAAGGTATCAGGACATCTCTCCTTGTTGGTCTTGGTATTCCTCTGATGTCATTATCAAGGTAGAGATGACAAATAATATTTTATGTCTATGAATGATAATCAGCACACTGCAGAGTGTGTATCTTTATTGATTTGATTAAAGGCTGTGATCTGGGAAATTACCAATTAATGTTATCTAAATTAGTCCCTGTGGGTTTGGACAGAGCAGCAGGAAAATAATTCTCTCATAAAGCTAGCGATTGGACACAAAAGCAATTTGTTTAATCATGCTAAATCTGAAAAGAAAATATTCAATTTGGAGGTTTCCTGCAGGTCAGTCCTCAATTCCTCATTAGTCATTAATGACTGCACTTCAGCCCCACTGTCTGAAATTGCATGTGCACTTTAGAGAGGCTTAATTGAAAAAAGACAGGGGAAAAAGTCTTCCCTAAACAGCTGAGAGTCTGTGACAACTGCATCTGCTTCAAAGAGTGAGGACAGAGCAGAGCAATTTTGGAAAGCAACTTGCTAACCTGGAAAGGATGACTTTGAGCTCAGCTTGCTGGGCTAGGGACAGCAACACCCTGGGATAATCAGGAACAATGGATGTGAGGAAGCAGACAAAGCACAGGGCAGAAGAGGGTGATACTCTCCTTTCAGTACCTGAATATACCCAGCACAACAAACAAACAGGAGGAATGAGAAACCCGTGTGCAGGTGCAGAGATATGACACTGGAATTACAGGGATTTGGAGGAAACTCGCAGTGCTGGAGCACTTTGTAAGGAGGGGCAGGGAGGATGGCAGCAGGGTTGTTTCCTCTCACCTGGTTGTGAGGGGAACAAGGTGCAGATGGATCAGCACAGTCCCCTTATGAGGAGAGGCTGAAAGGGACAGAATCACAGAATATCAGAGTGGGAAGGGACCCATGGGGATCGAGTCCAGCTCCTAGCCCTCCACAGAACAACTCCAAGTCTCCATGTGCCTGAGGGTATTTTCCAAACTCTTCTGGGGCTCTGTCAGGCTTGGGGCTGTGACCACTTCCCTAGGCAGCCCATTCCACTGCCCAACCACCTTGTGGGTGAAGAACTTTCACATAATATCCAACCTAAACCCTCCCAACACCACTTCAGGCCATTCCTTTGGGTCTTGTCACTGTCATCACAGAGCAGAGATCAGTGCCTGCCCCTCCTCTTCCCCTTACAAGGAAATTGTAACTGCAGTGAGGTCTCCCCTCAGTCTCCTCCAGGCTGAACAACCAAAGTGACCTCAGCAGCTCCTTGCATGGTTTCACCTCCAGACCCTTCACCATCTTCTTTATCCTCCTTCAGACACACTCTGATAGCTTAATATTCTTCATATATAGTGATGCCTCTTTTTATATTTTGACCTGTTTAGCCAGAGGAGAAGGCTAAGGCGTAACTAACTTCAATCTCTCCAAAATTTAGTGGTATTAGAGTGAAGGCAGATACAGGCTCCTTTCAGCAGTGCCCCACTAAAGGCAGTGGTCACAAATTCCAGGACTGTTTGGAAATACATAAAAAAAATTTCTCATCACCAGCATGGTTAAGCACACATGCTGGAGAGCCTGCAACATCTCAAATACTTTCAGATTTTGCTGCACCAGCCAAGGGGAAGGAGGTTTACCTTGGAAATCAGCCCTGTCTTCAGCAGAAGTTTCAATTAGGGAACTCCAGATACCCTTCCAATCTAAGTGATTCCTTGATTCTTCCCTGCAGAGTAACTCAGCAAATAAACATTATTTAGAATTTGGATCTTCATACATAGCAGTGACAAAACTTGTCTGAAAGCTCTCTCAATATATTTTGCTGCTCAGAGTCCTAATACTTGTAGCAGTGAGTAAAGCACAGGCATCCCAAGAACTGGAGAAAATATACCTAAATAAAAAGTTTTGCTACAGATCCCCATCTCACCTCTAAAATCCTCCTGAAGTTATCCTCAGAACAGGCATTAACTTATATCATAGAATCAGAGAATTAACCAGGTTAGAAAAGACCTTTGAGATCATCAAGTCCAACCTATGACTCATTGGCATCTCCTCATTTTCCACAGTTGAAGTGAAGGTTTTGAAAGACCAAAACAAGACTGTGGAAGTTCTTGTTGAAAGAAATCAAGATATTCCCTGTCTGTGGTGTGGAGGAACAGAACTAGGTGATCATCAAGGTCCCTTCCAACCCAAACCATTCTATGATTCTATGAAAATACACATAAAATTCAGTGCTGCTTGTTCTAAATGCAATTTCATGCCTTCACGAGTTTATAACCTAATAGTAGCACAGAACTATTCGACACAGCAAGTTGAATCATTACCCAGATATTCCTCCTAAGTATGAAATAAGTTGTTTGATGCTTTTCTCTTTTTAGATGCATCCTGGAAGTCACACTGAAAAATATAATTCACTCCAGAACTTCTGCCAATAAGGACTCCACATGAACCCAGTATCACAAAAGGTTCTCTCTCTTGCATCATTTAACCATTAAACTCAGATCATTGGCATGGCTCAGTGTCCTGAATGAGTTCTTCCCCTAACTTCAGGGAAAGACCAGTGAGGATCTAAGGGTTTGATTTGTTCATTCTCATGTTTATTGCTGTCTGTACCAGCTTGGTACATGGAAAACTGAATCCAAGCCTTTTATTGCCTGGCTTTAGTTTCTACAAAATTCTGCGCATCCCCTTGGCTGAGGCTTTGCTGGATTGGTTGTGGGGGTGTTTTTTTGGAGGAACTTGAAAGCGAGCACCGTATGAACACGTTCGTGGGACACAGCTGTTCGTTAGCACAAATTACCTCCTGTTCTGACCACCTCCCCCTCCAAAGCACCTACTGAGACAGGGAAGGGAAGATATGAGCTTTGCCATGGCAACCCAACACCTTCTAGTGAAACTAAAACCCAAATGGAAAAGGATGGCAGGCTTGGTTGCAAACAAAAACCTGACTTTTCCTTTCAAATGAAGATGATGGAAGTTTTAGATGTGCCTTGAGATATTAATAACTAGTCAGAATTTTTCTAGAGACGGTGAGATGAACGAAATAATTGCAACAGTGGCAGTAAGACTGGTAATAAAATGAGCAACTCTCTTTGAACTTGAAGCTATCATTAGATTGACTGAGGAGATCAGCATTTGGGCTTAAGTCCCTAAAGCAGAGTCTCTGGCTCATACAAAGGTATGAGAAAAATACTCTTCCAGTATTTCAGTCTTTTTAAATAGCAGAAGAGTTTCCCACTGGGGCACAGTTTGTAAAGGAAGGAAGTGCCTCGTTATTTTGTTTTACAGGATGTCATTCCAGACCCAGAGCCAGGCAGGGTTATACTTTTGCAGAGGAAAAAGATAAAAATAGTCCTCACTGCATCAAAGAAGGCAAAAATTAGACTGGAAAACAAGATGAGCTTAGGTGGGGCTCACTGACTTTATATCTGTCAATCTGCTGTTTAGAACATGAGAAATGAGAAAACGCTACTGTCCTGCTTAAGAGAATCTTAAAGTTAAATGACTTGAATTGTGAGGAGTTTGATATTTAAAATCCTCATTTGGACACCCTTTGATCTGGTTTTCAGAGGTAAGGCAACCCAGCTACCATCCCCTGGAATTTTTTTTCAGATTGTTTCCTGTCTCACACATCCTATTTTATACAAATACAGGGAACGTACTTAGTACCCAGAGACAAATATAGCGTACAATCTTTTCTTTCTCTCCCTCTCTTAACGCAGTTTCATTGTACCCTGAACTAGAGATTTTTTTTTTTTTCTGGGAATTTTCATGTGTCTCCATTCTGATAAATTGCTACTTTCAAAAAAATTTGCATATGATTAAAAAAAATCGTGAGTAGTTCTGCCAGTAGCTCCTCTTCTGAAGACTGTATGATCTACACCACTTTCATCAAAGGAAGCAACAACAATTTAGAAAAAAATAAATTTATATTTGGGCTTTCTCTTCACTAACCATCCAGGAACTGAATTTCCATGTCATGCTTCTTCTATTTAATAGAGGGTCAACAAATCTAAGATATTACAGTCAGATCTCACTGCAGGCCAGCATCTTGACATAATTGTGGAGCTCAGATTTTGCTTAATGTGACTTCCTCTAAAGTTGCGTGAAGGCAACTTTAAATCAAATTACTCCTCATTACACTCCCCATCTTATGTCAGTGATGCTTGAGCATCTCAATCCTCACACAGGACTCCAGACATTCAGGAACTCATAAACTTCATTCCACCCTTACCAGCAAGATGGACCCAATTGCAGAAGAGACAATGTGGGAGGAACTTAGTGTAAGCCCCTTTCCCTGTCCCCTCGAGCCACTGGGGAGGAGGAGATAGGAAAAATCTGGGGTGAAGCTGAGCCCAGGAAGAAGGAAAAGGGAAGAGGAAAAGGGTTTTTAATATTTAGCTTTTTTCTCATTTTCCCAGTCTGATCGGAATGACAATAATTTAAATAAATTTCCCCAAGTCTAGACTATGGAAGTGATTCTTTCTCTCCCCTGTCCAGCTGAGGAGGAAAATGACGGAGCAGCTTTGTTGGACACGTCTCCGGCCGGGCTCAACCCATCACAATGTCCAATAAAAAGTAACACTTTCCCAACTAGAACACACTGATCTCTCTTGGATGACTACACCTCTCCTTTTAGCATGGATTTTAAACTAAAAGAGGACAGATTTAAATTAGATATTAGGAAAAATTGTTTTGCTGTGAGGGTGGTGAGGCCCTGGCACAGGTTGCCCAGAGAAGCTGGGGCTGCCCCATCCCTGAAGTCTTCAAGACCAGGTTGGATGAGACTTGGAGCAACCTGGGATAGTGGAAGGTGTCCCTGCTCATGGCAGGGAGTAGAAATGAGATGATCTTGAAAGTCCTTTCCAACCCAAACCATTCTGTGTTTCTATGATTTGTCTCAAAAACATGGAAGTTACTCATGCCTACAACCCTCTGATGAGATAAAACCATGGCTCAGGCAGGGACAAGGAATCTCCAACTGCAGAAAATACTTTTGCACTCACAGTCCTCCAATTATCCTGATCTGGCCATGCATTTCAACCACCAGTTTTATGTTTCCTTCAAAAGAGATTCACTCTCTGGCTAATTTGAAGGTGAAGCTCTCTACACAGGATTTTGCAATGACAGAGATCTGACTGCAAGGCTGAAAGAAATAGTTGCAACCTACTGAGAAAGATGCAAATATGTGGGTTTAGAAATCTAATTTATTGTTATTCACCCAAGCTCTTCATTTCTTTCTCTAAAGGGAGCTCACACAAAGCTCCTTGAGTGTGTGGGCTGGAACAAAACCTTCAAAAGCCTTAACGAGGTTCTCGGAAAAAGTTGGTTAGGCTGTTTAGTCATAAGATGTTTTCATCATACACTTTCATTTTCATTTAAATGAAAACATTTTGAAATAAGAAAAGGAAGTTAAAATTCTGTTTGGAAAGGGAAAATTAAACAGTTGGAAATGCACTTTTGGTGCAGAAGAAATGAATTTTTTAAAAAGCAATTCCAAAAGTTAGCATGTATCGAACAAAAGTTTTTTTCTTTTACAATTTCATTTCCTTGGAAGTTTTATTGAGATGGAATATATTTGCTCCATTTCCAAATAGTAAAACGGTTGGAAATTATGGAATTCCTCTAGGTGGGATTTCTTTCCCTGCGTAGCTCTGCTTTGAGGGAGGAGGAGAAATGCAATTTTCTTTGAAATATAACTCGAATGACTCGTAGGTAGGAACCATTCTTGTAGGTGTTGCAATCATTATATTGGTGTCTACACGAAACATTTTTCCTTCTACTTAAATCCTTCTTTTATGTCTTCCTCCTATTATAATCTTAGACACTGTTTTTTCCTGTGGCTGTGTACTGCCTGGCCATGGGCTGAATGTGAAGTCATTAAACTCTTCTATATTACGCAACAGAGTTTTTCAAACTTGAAAAAGAATTTACTCAAAGATGACAACAATCCCCTAAATTGCCTATAGGAACTACACTAGAGTAAAATAATTCACTGAGCTGGGATCTTTTAGCATCTTGATCAAAAAAACTTCCTCTAAGAACATTAACGTTTAAACTATAGACAATATAAATAAATGGTGTTAAGATATGTTACAAAATGTGGCTCATGATTACAGAATATAAATCTTGATGGTATTTATTGTGGTAATTACTTGTCAGGACACCTGTAGTCACTGCTTCTGTGGTTGTAGATTCTTCTGTCCTCTAAGATCATAAAAGCCTCATAGTAGTCCTATTTTTTCACAGATTCAGGTGTGCCTGGAGCAAAACTCTACAGTACTAAGTGCCTTTTGGTAATACATTTCATAATAAATCTTAAAAGCCTCTGCTTCACCCTTGCCAGAAAGTATTTTGGGAAAGGTTGCCAAATTGCTGCAATTTGAAGAACATGGCTTCCATTTAATGAAATCTGTGGTAATATTGAAGCACATAATCATGTAGAAAATGCACAAGAATTACATTTCTGCCTTGGAACTACAGCCTTGAAACACAGATCAAAAATTGGAGAAAAGGGAAAGACCAAGAGAAAAGCACTTTGCTTCCCTCCAGTTTCCACTTCTATCAGACAAGCAGGGTCACCTTGTATTCTGCTGGAGATCAACACCCTTGCCCTCAGCTGAAGAGCCCATGTATTTAGACTTTCATTTTTCCTGTTAAAGAGCTCCCGAGACACTATCTGCATGAGAAATGTCTGGCATTTACTCTTGTGACACAAGCCACGGTCCCCAATCTGTCTGGCAAAACGCCACAGAGAAAATGATTCAAGAGATCAGGACCAGTCTTGAAGTCCTTTTACAGCCCCCAAAGCAGGGGCTACACCCACAGAAACTAAAAATATTTTCAGTTTAAAGTCTGCAGTTCTTGACTGTCACACTGACTTATTTTGAGGAATTAAAAAACCACAGTGTTTATTTTGGGAAAGAAATAAAAGAGCCAACCAAAATAGTCAGACCTGAGCTGCTCATGATTTCACCACGAGTTAATTACCCATAAAGGCATCTCATTTTGGTCCCTGCCTGCTCTTCAGGTAAGTGCTGGGTGTTTACTGTTCATTAAACATTGATGCTAATGGAAAATCTACAACCTATCACTAGAATAAATACAACATTTTAGAGAGTCTTGTAGCCTAAGCAGTGCTAATATCAGTCACAAAATGTTCTTAGAGTAAAACCACTGGACATCTTGGGCTGGAAAAGAGAAGTCCTACAAAAAAAAATCCAATCTAGACTGTAATAGCATCCCATGTTTAAATATTTGGGTTCTTAAATATCACTAAGAAATGAAGGTTCTGAAAAAATTCATCTGTTGTAACACCTTCCTGCTCCTGCTGTAGCAGTTACCACAGTCCCATACAAAATTTATTTTGCCTGAAATATCATGGGGATTGAAAATCTAAGCACAGATGTGCACTAGATTCTGGTGTCAGCTTTCAAGGTACTACTGATCCTATTAGTATATATTATATCTATAAATATAAAACTGGAAAACACAAGAATTGTGTTTTGCTTCCTTAATTATCCATGTCTTGATCAATATACCAGTTATAATTTCTAAACAAAGACCTGTATGAAAGCTATTGAAAACACTGAATGTAAGTTTAAATAAATAGCTGACGTTAGACCAAGGGTTGAACCCAAGCCAGTAGGATCACACAAGTGCTCTAAACTCACAATTTCACCACAAGGGATGGAGATAGTTGGGATCTGAGGACATCTGCATGATACCCCTCATCTCTGTCCTTGTCACCCTTCATCCCTGCCCTCAGAACATGCAGTGATCCATCACTTTTTTTCAGTGCTCTCCTCCAAAGAGCAGTTGCAGTGAAGCTTGAGAGGGAAGTACCAGATTTCCAGAGTCTCCTACATTTCTTGTCCTCCCCTGAGGTTAATTGATGGGGGTGGTGGGAGCTTAAGGATTTAAGGACACTGCTGAAATATCACGTTCAGACTTCATAAGCCTCAAAGCCTGAATTTCAGTAAATTTTAATGCCCAAATGACACCAGAAAGACGTAAAGGAAGACTAGCATCCTCTGCTGTTAGCATGTCCCAAAATGTTTTCCTTCATCTCAAGGACTAAACGATCTTCTCTTTCCTTCTCCATCTTTCTTAAATTAATGACTCAAAAATGTATGTCAGACATGAACAATTTAGCTCTAACTGTGATGAGAACGTTTAATTGACTTGAGTACTCTTTATTAGGGGTATGTATTTGTTTTATACAGATTCCCTGCCTTCAGTCAATGTTTTTTTCCAGCACTCATTATTTATAGTTGAACCGCTTGAGGTTTGGTGCAATTAGAGTCACTACAGGGAAATTATACCCTGAGACACACATTTTCTCAGCCTCACTTAGGATTAAGCAGGCAGCTGACACCAAACAGACAAAATTCGCATCATGCTGCCTTTGAGGAGGTCTGGGGACTAATTTTTTGTTGGCAAACTTCTGTGGCAGAAAACCTCTACACAGACAAAAGCAGAGGAGAGGATTTATTTAGCAGTAGTTGAACAGGTTGGCCAGAGAAGTTGTGGATTCTCCATCCTTGGAAGTGTTCAAGGCCAGGTTGGATGGGGCACATGGCAGAGGAGTTGAAATTAAATTATTTTTAGGGTCCCTTCCAAGCCAAACTATTCTATGATTCTATTATCTCACATTTTCTTTCAGGTACCTAAACACAAAAGAAAGCTTTGGCTGGAATTCTGATGAATTCACATGCAGGGGTGCAATGCAGGGTGGAGGGGGAGCAAACTGCAGGAGAGGATGAGAAAGGACAACACGAAGACACCCTTGTACTCCTGCTGCTGAGCCATCTGCCCATATCTAACCTGAAAAGGTGAATCCAAGGTTGGAAGCAGATGCCAGCTCCAAGCACAGCCTGGAGCACCCAATGTCACCAATGTTTCCTGGGATACTAAGAGCACAATCTTGGGAAAAGCCTCCATCAGTTCACTGGCTCATCCAGCAATTGTGAAACTCTTTCAGGCTGCTTTCAGAGTTTTGAAATTCAGGAAATTGATAATCCTGCCATTTATCAACACTTTTCCATGAGTTTTCTGCATTTGAGACAAGAGTTTAGTCAAAGGGGACTTGCTGTACCTCTGTTCCATATGGAACTCTAGCCTTTTGGGGTAACAAGTGAAATGGCACTGAGACATCAGCCAGGGCTGGCTGAGAAATCCCTAACAGGCAGTGGAAAGGCTGCTGCTGCTTCTAAATTGTTTTCTCTGAAAGAGAAAGTCAGAGTTTGGGCTTGCTTAGTTTAAATAATATTGGACATAACTAAGGGTGAGGGAATATACATGAATGTGACTTCTGTCAAGGTCTATAATTTTTACAATATATATGAATTTTATTTCTATATCACACTGATGGCAGGGGGATTAGTTTTTATAAGCTTATCTGATGCTTTTCTATAAGTTATTTTTCATTTAAAAAATATAATATTTCCCTAGTAAATTCCACTAAAGCTTTCAGTGGCAGTGAGAACAGTTTCCAGCATCAAAACCACTTAGCTCCATTACTGGAGAGAAAAAAATAACTCTCCATATAATAGTAACACCCCAAATTTCTCTTTTTGCAAAACTGAAATAAACGCAAAAATCAGTCAAGAAATGGCAGCCGTTTGCAAAAATTTAGGCTCAAAACCATTTGTGCTGAGATTGAAGAGTATTACAGAACACTCAGGCTGTATAAAGATGAGTTTTATCACACAGGAGTTCAATCTAGCTTCAAATTCTGGAAAAAGAACTAAGATATTTCATTCTGTGTGTGAAAAAGGCAAATGAGAGCCCATCTCTGCTTCTGGCATTAGATATCACCACACGTGATGATAAATAATGAACAAGACAAGTATCTGAGGTGACTGACTGCTAAGGTAGGTAAATGAAGGCAGAATAAAATTGAGAGTTGAATTATTTCCCTAACAACAACCAAAAAAAAGAGAAAAAAATAAAATAATGCAACAAAATTTGCTGGCTGTCAAACCCTGTGAAGTCTATTGTAGGATCATGAGAGTATTAAGCATATAAGAAGCATAAAAGTCAATGAGAGAGAGAGCAGGTATTCACGCATAAAAGTGACAGGTGACAAAATTTACTGTGCTTGCTAAATCACTTTTATAATTGATATGGCTTTTTATTAATTTTTAAAGCTGTGTATTTATGCCAAAACGAAATGTCCTGGTGTTAAAATTTGTGTTTCGTCCCTCATTGTTATAAAATGGGAGTGGGAAGAGCCAATTCAATAAAGTGCTGTTTCTACTGCTATCCCTCCCAGGCTTCATTTACCCAGGATGGCAGGGAATGGGACACCTTGCAATAAAAACAAATGTTCTCAAGGTGCTTTTTATCTTCCCTGTTTTATTCCTAATGTTGCTTGATTGCTGCAGAAAAGACACATTTAGTCAAAGGTCACTGAGAAAGCACAAAAGAATAAAGCCTCCACATTTGCAGAAATCCCCACTGTGTAAAAGCCTGCTCTGAGACTTACCCATCAGTGAAATTTCATTTTCTGGAGGGATTTGAAGTGATTCTAAGCCTTCAGCTGGCTTTTGGCCTTGTGGTGAGCTTTACCCTCTTGGGAAAATGGCTCTGACGTCAATGGAATCAGATGACAGGTTTTAGTCATTTTTTTTTCCTTTTTACTATTATTTTTTGGACATTGTATTACAAAAATTTACTTAATCACAGTAGAACTTTGATGTATATGGAATCTTACCAAAGAATCGTGGAATAATTAGGCTTGGAATGGACCTTAAAATATCTCATTATAACCCTCTGCAAGCAGGGACACCTTCCACTATCCTAGGCTGCTCTAAGCCCTGTCCAACCTGGCCTTAGACACTTCCAGGGATGGGGCAGCCACAGATTCTCTGGGCAACCTGTGCCAGGGCCCCACCACCCTCACATCTTGTGAAACACAGGTTTTCCTTGACCCCACTTTTACTTCTCCTTCCATCCCACTGACACACAACAGCTTTTTAGCTTTGCCAAACCAACAGTTTATGGGTCTCAACAGTGAACTGGATCAAGAGATAATATGTGCCAGTGGAAAAATGAATTCTCAAAAGTCTCTGTTGCTCCAATAATGCTCCTCTATGCTACTGAGTGCAGTATCCCCAATAACAAAATTAACTTCCTAAGTCAGTATTGCTTTTTTGATATCCAAAAACGTGCCCCCTTCTTTTTCAGAAGATAAAGAGACTCCTTACAACATGTAATTTTAATGAACATCAATAGAATTATCAACATTCCCATGCCAGTTGCTGGCACTGCTTTTTGCAGGCAAAATATTTCAAGAAAGACTCATGGGTTTATTTTTCTCTTTCAATTTGCAATTAAGAATGAAGGTGTTGCCATTCAGTTTCCAGTGGAGCATAAGAATGACATGGCAAATGGAATGCTGTGAGTTTTGGGTGGGCTTACACAATCTGATTAATTTCCACATGGAATAACTCATCATTGAACGCTGTTGATCCTTTAAAGTACATCCTGAATTTTTCCTGTCTAACAGAGGCAGGGTCAGCTCCTGGTCTGTGATTAGGGCAGTAGACAGACATTATAATTCACTGGAAATATTTACTTTCACTGACTCCTGAGGATCCTTGGATGTCAATGTTCCTTAGAGAGGTACCCAGGTTAGACTGGATGAAAAAAGGAAATCAGACTAATCTCATCCTCCATATTTTTTTTTGTGCAAATATAATTGCAATAGAGTTTTGTACAACATCAGAAAGCGATCCAAAGTAGACACGATTCTATTGAAACTATGAAATGTCTAGAAGCTGATAAGAAAAAAATATATATATTAAATATATTGAGATATAAATTTTATCATCTAATAGATTTTAAAGTACATTAATTGCTGATGAGAAAAAAGTTATATTAGCCCTTTATCCTCACAATGAAGATGAGGAGAATTAAGCACAGAAATATTTGGGGCAAACTTTGTTGACTTGCATTTTCTCAGATAAGACACCTTAATGTGATTATTATCTTCGATACAAAAATTTCATCTTGTTTTTTCGATACAAAAATTTCATCTTGTTTTTTCAGAAGTATTCTGCCCCTGCAGATTTTGGTTTTTTGCTCTGTTGGAGTCAAAGGTAGAGATTCTTCAAAGTTTTTCATCAAATGAAAGATCCAGAGAGGGAATGAAAAACTTTATAGGAAGAATTCTCCTGAGGAAATTGAAAAACATTTCTACCATGGAATTTTATTTTTACTCTGTATAGACTCCAAGACTCTACTTGTGTACTGTAATCATTTTCTCAACAAGTTATCCTTTCAGCCAAAATTCCCAGAAAAAAAATGTTTCTCAAAGGATTTAGTCTCAGACATACCTTTGCCTTCTAATTCATTTCATACACATATGCAGTGTCCCTGTGAGATTATCATGCAGTGCCCCTACAGTCTGGTGGTGTGACATCAAGGACTTTGTCATTTGTGTGGGACAACTACTAAGAAAATGCTCTGCAAAGACTCACTGTTCCTATTACAAAATAATTTCCCCTTTGATTTGCTCATTTCCTTTAACCCTCTCTTCATCCCATGGAATGATCACTCAGGTAGAAGAGTCCTCAGAATCCTTTTTCCCCTATATTTCATCCATAAATCAGTGATTTTACTCTGTGAAAATGTCAGCCAGCAGTAATTTCCCTGACATAGTGCAATCCAACTAAAAACTGAGAAGTTGACTATCAATGAGTAAAACAATTATGGCCTTTTTGGGTTTGAAAACATATATAGAATAAGTACAATTTGCAAATGTATTTGACCTATAATCACTTTTTTTTTTTTTTTTGGTCATTATTTTCAGAATCTGTGCTTTCATTTGGAAAGCTCATTACTGCTAAAAGTCACCAGGACAAACACTGCTTGGGAAAATCAACCTTGTGGAAATTGGATGACAGCAGGACATCGCTGCTTGTACTGAATGCTGTAAGTGAAATTTCAGATGTCTCAGTAAAGTTTATGGATTCAAAGGTGATCTGGGACCATAATTTTTCCCTTTTTTCCAGTCCACAAGCATTACCTGACTCCTATACCTATAGTTATACTCAGTAAAAATATCTTCCCAACACTTTGCAGCAGCTCAATGCCCCAGAAAAAGTTGGTTTCTCTATCCCAAGACCATCCACAAGGGATGGTATCTCCTTGAACTCCAGACCCCAAAGGAAAAGACTTTTTGATAAAGAGACTTTTTAACTAGGCCTATAAATACAAGGATAAGGGTCAAAAATTTTAAGCTGATAGGCTTAGATGAGATATTAGGAAGAAATTCTCCCTTGTGAGGATGATGAGGCACTGGAAGAGATTGCCTGAGAATTTATGGAACTCTGGAAGAGTTCAAGGCCAGGTTGGAT
Organism: Hylia prasina; assembly: GCA_013397195.1. Classification (NCBI taxonomy): domain Eukaryota; kingdom Metazoa; phylum Chordata; class Aves; order Passeriformes; family Sylviidae; genus Hylia; species Hylia prasina. Next base: position 107,291 of record VYXD01012403.1, on the reverse strand, counting down.
GGGGCTTGGAGCAACCTGTTCCAGTGGAAGTTTTCCCTGCCCATGGCAAGGGGTTTCAAAGATGATCTTTAAAAGTGGCTTCCAAACCAAACCATTCCATGATTCTGGGAAAGAGCCCTTGGTTAAACCACATGGCTGATTTGCCTCAGAGCTGTGTTCCTCAGCACCACAGATGAAAAATAAAACTGAGAAGTTTCCATGGAAACCCTGTCTTCAATTCAGCTAAGTTCATCAAGCCTAACAAGATTTAAAGGAAACACTACAGGGCTGATAAATCAGTATTTTACCTGAAATGTCTTAGTAGAAGCCCTAGAAATGTACATAAGGCCTTTATGGTACACATAGGCCTCTTTTAAGAGTTCAGCCATGGCTTTTGCAAAACAGAAAGATGCAGTGAATCACTCACATAAATATTCAGCTTTAGCTCCACTTGCACCTGTCAAAGCTTCTGCTGCCTTTGCAGCTGAGGGAAGATCTGGCCTGTTATTTGGCCTCGATGGCGCTGCCAAGTATTTCTTTTTATTTAGCTTTTCCAGCAATCCTGTTACACTGAAATCTGCTTGTCTATTCTTAGATATCACCACCACCACCTTGCTGTGATCACTGGAGATGAAAGTTTATCCTGCAGGTTTATTATGCTTTGAGAAAACAAATTACTTCCTGACACTCACACGTCTCTCTTTTTCAAGACCCTAAAATGCTTCTCTCATTGACTTCCCAATGTTCATCTTCTCAGCATCTACACGAAGCTGACAGCCATCAGAAATTCAAAGCGATGCTACTTCTCCTGAAGATTGAGAGCCGGAAAGTGATATTGTGTCTAACTGTGAGAGAGAATGAATGCGAGGAAATAGTTTTCCTGAAAAATCTTCATCAGCTGCAAGCACACAGACCTGGAAAGGCCCGTCAAATGCAGCTTCTTCACTTCCCAGCTCAGTGCAAAGCATGACATCCAGATAATAAACAGAGAGAGATGATGAGAGGAGAAAAAAGGAGAAATGAACATGAAATACTGAGACAGAAAGTCAGATTAAAAATAAACTGTCAAACAATTAAATAATTTCAAGATTTTTTTTCCCAATGTGATAATTGCTTGAAATGCTGCATCTGTTCCAACATCTCTAGATGATTTTTAGGGTCTCTTCCAACCCAAACTATTCCATGATTCTATGATCTCTATGTTTGCTTTTAATTCCTCCTGTTTGCAGCTCTCCAAGTGTACACAGGTTATTTGCAGCTTCTCACACTGGAAGGGAGAGCTCAGTGTTTTGCTCAGGAATAGTCAAACCAAGGGGACACCTCATCCTGGGAGACTTTTATATATTAAGCTGGAAGTGGCATTCATATAGTCTTCCTATCCTCATTTATCCTGCAGCCCACTTGAATGCATGACAACACACATGGGAATATTACTTTTGCATGTACTCCTTTAGAAATACCACCTTTAAAAATCCACTCCTATCTGCTTTGCTACTGAATTCTTTTTGACATCAATACAGTGCATAAACAACTCGGTTTTGTAGCACATCTACTTGACTTTCTCAGGGCAATGTACCCACTTTTCAGGTATTTCTGAACAGTGCCTCTTTATTTGCAAACACGTGTACCAACAGGGTACAGATTCTTTCTATCCTTTTTTGTGTCTTTTCTGTTAGAAATGAATGAATTTTAAATTCTTGCTTTTCCTTTACAATGGGGGACAGCTGCCTCTTGGTAAACAAGCCCTCAGATGCCTTGGAGAACAACTCCAGGAAATGCTGTGCAGTAATGAAAAATATACACCAACATGCAAGGCACCCTTTCAGCCTCCCTTTCTCCCTGTTAACCAGTTCAGAACACACTAAACCATTAAGGAAGAACATTAAGGTTTGGAGTAGATAGGAAGTTTTATGCCATGTCATTATCTTCAGCGTCCAAAGCTGGCAAGCACGTATGGAATAATAAAAAACAAACAACCAAAAAAACCAAACCTCCACCACCACCAAGAACAACAACAACAAAACCCCATGAAAACCAAACAAAAGAAAAGATGAAAAGCAAATTAAAAAGCCCCAGTGGTCTGGTCAGGATTCTTTATGTGTAATGCTCAGAGGATATAGGCAAATAAATGTTTTGTCTTTTTCAGGTAGTTTGCAGTTGATATTGAGTGATGAGAAAGGCATTATACTTTACCTGGCAAGCCAATACCCATGCTAAATATAGAAGAAAGCAGCCAAAAAAAAAAATTATTTTTTCCTGGCAATGCAGTATGTGCGCTAAATATAGAAGAAAACACACAACAAATAACTAACATGACAATATATATATTTATGTATATATGTTTGTACTTCAAATCCCACAGCTTGGGTTCCAGCTACCTTGAATGGCTGGAAATTTTAAGTGGGGTTGTATTTCTGCCTCGGTGGCTCCCCACAGGGTTGTGATGGAAATTCTTGTATTTCAACTGTCAAGGGATATAGCAGGTCAAATCCCAAGCAAGCATGAATGATAAACTTCAGTTAACAAAGCAAGGACATAAGGAAGAGGAAGGGAAAAGTTCTTGTGTCTTTGGGTTAGCCAATCTAGGCAGCATACAGTCTCTCTTATTGTTGTTCCTGGAAGAAAAGTAGCTGTAACCTTTGGGTTTGAGTTTCACTCACTTCTACATCCCTTCAAAATGTGTGTTTTGGGACAACATTCATTCAGAGACTTAAAATAAGTTGTTATATCAAAGCAACCATGGGAAAACTAATGACAAGCAGATTAGCACAAGGGATGTTACAGGAAAAAAAAAAATAAAAGAGTTCCCTAGCAAGTTAAGAATTATCATTGATTTACAACCAGGATACTGAGAGGTGCATTTGTGCAGCACAGTACAAACCCTGAGCTGGGCTAAACAAGGACAGCAGGTCAGTGAGTGCATTTGCCATGGCAAGCTCAGGGGTGGAGATGTTGCTCTCGGGTGCAGATTTGCTGCAATCCAACCATGACAAAGTGCAGGTCTGTGATGTCCCAACTTTGCAGACCCAGCATGGCTGAGTTCCTCTGTGGCAGAGAAGGTCAGAGTGCAGGAGAGGAGCCCACGGCTCACCTCTCATTCGCAGAGGTACAAACTGAAAGCATTTCCCTCTGGATAACCCACTGGACTATTTGCACTCTGAGCACACAGAGAGTAAGTGGCGTTATGTTTTAAGGGAGAGAGGTGAGATCCTCTTGCTCTGTTTGCAGAAAGGAACACCAGAACCCATGTGGCAAGCCTCCTGCTTGGCAGCTCCGTGTGGCATATCCTAATAGGATGTAAAACACCTGCCTGGCAAGATCAGGATTATTGGAGCTGAGCTCATGCATTGCACGGCTTTTTCTAATGAATCCCTCTTTAGCATACATTTATGCCAGTTGACAAAGTGAAAGAAGCAATTCCTTTAAATATTGAGCATTCATACGTAAATTGCAGCCTAGTGGAATCTTCTCCTATCCAAACTGAATCCTTTATCTATTTCTGTTATATAAGAAAAGCAAATAATTTCTTATCGGTTGACTTTGAAATACAGGCAAGTGTTCAGTAGGAGTATTATGAAGTGTCAGCTTTTCTACAGCACTTACTTTTCATGCTCTTAATTTCTCATTTCATTATCTTGTCTTATTCTCCTGCCATGTCAGTGTTTTGATTCGATGGCTTCCATGTGACAAGAGCTCTTGCTGTGTGAGCGATACAAATGCGGCTTTAAAAGTGGCACAACTTCCTATTAAGGCAGAGGCCCTTCCTCAGGAATTTCTTAAAGCTGAAACTGAGACAAGGCAGAACCAGGGAAACTTTGATATGCACAGCAGGCTAAGCCCTCCTGCAGTCCCTGCCATGGATTGCTCTGCAAAACCTTTCTTTGTGTTGCTGATTTGTAGAGGTTTGATCTGTTATTGCCCTGGCAAGGCAGAAGTGGCATATCACATATTTATCTCTAAATGCTCTCACTTCAGTCAGCAAGATGCTCAACAGCTTCTTACAGAAAAAAAATATCATTATTACTTTAATGCCTGAAGAAAGGGCAATCATTTTTCCTTGGCTTTTCCTTGGCATCCTTACCCCAAGCAGGGAATGAAAGTACAACCAGGACAAAATCTGTTTCTGCCAATAATGGCCAAGTTGACATCGTCATCCTCAGAAATAATCCAAGGGAGGCACCCAGGTTAGCAGTGGCCATCGGGAATCTCAAGGCCATGTCTGCTGCTCTTAGGGGCAGTGTGGAAAAACTAAGGCCTCGGTGAGTCTTGAAAAGGCACAACAGAGCACAGAACCTTCACAGAACAAGGATGAGTGTGAGAGGCCATGAAGATGCTCTGAGCCCTGGGACACCTCTGCTCTGGAGCCAGGCTGGGAGAATTGGGGCTGTGCAGCCTGGGGAAGAGAAGGCTCCAGGGAAACCTTGGAGGCCCATCCAGTGTCTAAAAGAGCTCCAAGGGAGCTGCTGAGGGACTTTGGACAAGGAGCTCAAGTGGCAGGACAAGGGGGAATGTTTTTAAACTGATAGAGGGCAGGGTTGGATTGGACATTAGGAAGAAATTCTTTACTGTGAGGGTGGTGAGGCCCTGGCACAGGCTGCCCAGAGAAGCTGTGTCTGCCCCATCTCTGGAAGTGTCCAAAGCCAGTTTGGATGGAGCTGAGAGCGACCTGGTCTAGTGGAAGGTCTCCCTGCCCATGGCAAGGGGTTGGAACTAGATGACGTTTAAGGTCCTTTCCAGCCCAAACCATTCTGTGGTTCTAAGTCTGGTACCTTTGTGTTAGAAAGGAGAGAGGAATGAGTAAAAACAGTTGAAGTGATCCCAAGTGCTTCATGAGAAACAGACCTGGAAGAAGAAACTCAGCTTCTCTGAAGAACTCCACTCGATAGAACACCAAGAATCAAGGAATGTCTTGCTAGAGAAGCATTTGGGGTTTTTCCTCTTGTTTAGCAAAAGATACATCAGAATATCCAGTCATAAGCTCTCTCTCTCTTCTGGTTTTATCTCCTCATCACATGACATTTTGGAAAGCAAATGCTGCAAGCCTTACACACGAGGACTCACTTTAGGAATTCCACTGCACACAAGTGACGTGAGAAAGAACTGCTGACATGGAGCAAGCAAGACCCTGGAAAGGGAACAGTGCAGTGCAAGGGAAGTGCCTGACCAAATGTATTCAGTGGGATCAGGGCAGCCCCCATCTGTACCACAACTCCCTTTGTAGGAATGAGGAGCACAAGCTTTCATCTCTTCAGAGGCAACTTTAATTAGCATAATGGGAAATTGCACCACTGGAATGAGCAGAATCGTTTGTGTATATTCCAGCTGTATTTATGCTGTGAGCTGACTCACAACTCAGAGCAACTCGACTCCAACATCTCCTCATTTGCCAATCTAAAGGAGGAAAAGACCAGATTCCCTAAGCAGATGAGAAGGCTGGAAGTTTTCCTCTTGTTCTGCAGAGCTGTTGTCACTGACAAAGGTTTGGGCAATAACAGGCACAAGATACTACCAAGGCTCAGGGATGGGTTTGAGGAAGGCTGCATCCACCTCTGGTGTTCTCAGCACAAGGAAGGACATGGACCTGTTGGAATGAGTCCAGAGGAGACCACCAAGATGATCAAAGGGATGGAGCATCTCTCCTATGTGGAAAGACTGAGAGAAATGGGACTGAGCCTAGAGAAGAGAAGGATCTGGGAGAACCTGATAGCAACATTATAGGTTGCCCAGAAGAGCTGTGGATCCCCAATCCCTTGAAATATTCAAAGCCAGGTTTAATTGAGCTTTGAGCCACCTGGTCTAGTTACGGTTGTACCTGCTCATGGCAGAGGGCTGGAACTAAATTATCTTTAGGGTTGCTTCCAACCCAAACTATTCTCATGTTCCATGATCTTTTAATCACCTCAGAACTCCTCTCAAAAATCCCTGCAGTGTTTGATTGCGCCCCAGGGTGTGAGTCAAAGAAAAGGTGGTCAGATAAGATGCTGAGGAGTCACCAGGCTGTGATTCACCTCTTGTAAGAAGAGCATGTGAGGACAAGGAACAACTGAGGTGGAGCTTGCAAATGTCCATCTGGACACCTCACACTGCTGGGTACACACCGTGTCCTTGACATATTCCCAAATTCTCCAGTGACTTATTCCTGAAAAATTACTCTGATAAAAACTGCACATCTTGGTATGGATGGTACTACCAACTGAAATTGATTCAAAGATACATTTTTGAAAAATTATAGTTACATATTTCAGAGTAAAATTATTTATTCTTTCACAAACTTATTCTTCCAGTCTATTTGGCATGGTGAAATGGAGATGTTGTGTCATATCCACCTTGAAAAGAAATTGTTATCTCTAGAGGTGGAAAGAAAGAGATGGAAAAAGAGTGAATTTAAGTCATATCTTCAGATTAGCTCTCTAGAAGTTAAAGCACATGGATTGAAAACAGAAGTGTCTTTTGCTTATATCTTATTTTAATCACTCTGTTTTCGTTTTTCCGAACTTGAGAATTACTTTCATTTTAAAAGTACTTTCTAATTAAAAAAATGATTAGGTTAATCAACAGCTGTTCAATTCAAGTGGCATTCTGGAAATTAAACTTGTAACTCTTCTGACTGAGCTCAAACACCAGCTCAGTATCGTTAGTTTCCTAAATCAATATATTTGGGAATGGATAAGTTAGACTACTTTTGATTCTAGGTTAAATTCTTCAGGAATATTGGCTGAAGAAATTATGTGCATGGCTGAGTTCATGTATGCAGATGGAAAATTATATCCTTCAAAACAAGAGGATGTGAAGCTTGTTGATGTGAAACAGGGATTAAAATACTTTGTCTGATCCAGGGAATTTATCCTGTGTGTTGATCCTATCTTAACTTTGTCCCAATTATAAGGATACACAGCCATTTCCACAGGGATGAAAAATTGTTCATTTCTGGTCAATTTGCAATGGAATTGTTTATTTGTTTGTAGGTCAGTCAGTGAACTGAAATACCCCTTTTCTTGTGCAATCCTTGTTCTGTATAAAACAAAACCAGGGCAGAGATGCTTTGATTTCAGAGAAAAAGCCACACTGTAACAAATCAAGGAAAATAATCTGAAGTAGGAAGGTAAGAAGTCGATCAGGATGTGACAGAAAAGATGTCCAGGTGAAAAATCAAGGAACAATACATAACATAAAACCCGTGACACTCAGCACAGACAGTTAATGGATTGAAGAACAACAGGAAAATAAAAGTTTGAAAAACCCTTCACTATTTTTGCAGATTTCATTTGTCTTCATGGAAAATAGCTGAAAAAAAGTGGAAAATAACAGGAAGGTTAAAAAAAAGCAATGGGGGAGAGGCAGAGGGTGGGAAGGGACAAAAACCAACTGAAATTGATTCAGTTATCAAACTGAGCTCTGGAACGTTTTTTCCCTAAAAAAAAAATGCTGAGCTGGAATATCTGGTGCCCCATTACCACTGAGAAACTAAGTTCTGAATAACCTCTATTTATTTGCCTCACTTATATAATACATAATTTCAGTACTTGGTTCCTCCTGTATAATCAGACTGCTGGGAATTCATGCTTTCCTGAAGGCTTGCTGGTCATTGCAAATCTCCAGTAATACAAGGTGTTTAATCAGGGACCCTTATTCCCCAGAGAAATTCTTCTGGTCCACACATTTTTAAGGAGCTCAAGGCTCTGGGAGTTATTTTCAGAAGCAGACACACAGGCAGGGCTTCCTTATTCCACACCAAGAACTTGCTCCTTTGATTGCTATTAAATTTGAACAAAAAAACATTTTAAGTGGAGAATGAAAAGCAAATCTATTGAAGTGGTTGTGTTGCAGTGCTTCCATGAATCAATGATTTCCTGGGTTTCCTGTTTTTGACTAAGCTGAAAGTTATTTTCTGACTAAAGCTTCAGGCCCTGGACATTCTTCTAAGGTTAGAGATGTGCCTAGTCCAAATGAGAGCAGCACTGATTGTAAAACTATTGGTTTATGCCCATCAGTGAATATCTCTTCCCCCAGATTTGTCTGTCTCAAACATATCCTAGCAGAAAGGTTTGGAGGAGGCCTCATTTGAGGGTTTCCTTAGTCAGTTCTTGAGGCTTTTTTCTAGTTCCTGGGAAAATGAAGGGCCTTGAGCTTTTCAGATTCATCTGAGATTGCTCCTGACAGCAGACGAACATAAGGAAGATAAGAGATTTATCTTTACCAAAAAAAAAAAAAAAAGCTTTAGGAACATGATAGCAAAATTGGAAATAAACAGAGAAACATAAAAACCAATAAAAGGTGAAAGTGAGATTATACTCTCCTTTTCTAGCTGCCACTTTGGATTGCTCTGTGGGGACACCACTGTGTTGGGATCCAAGGTCATGATCCCTTCTCCCATCTGACTGGTTCTATTCAGAACTGACAACCTGCCTAAACATTTTTCCTCACTGACACTCAAGGTTTTCTATCTATGAATAAGTTTCACTGAAGCTTCTCAGCAGACTTTCAGGATTCCCCAGGCTCTCCTGTAGTTTAGGAAACCTTACCCTGCTGCAAAATTCTCCAGCTGCTTCCTGTCTGCCACAAATGCAGATGGAGCACCACTGGCTGAAGCAATGATAGTTCCACTTTGATATGCAGACAGAACATTTGTAGGGCTGATTCATCCTCCTCCAAGGACTTTTATCTCAAGAAATCAAGGGAATATCACTTTCTTTCTCTCATATTACAAATGGACACATCATCAAAGTTTAGTCTGTAGTTCACCACCCTGGACACAAGGAAGAAATATTTAGGACAGGATGCTCAGACCCCTCTCCCTGCATCCCCCCTCCCTCAGCAGGGTTATTTTAGGGCTAGGAGCCACAAGGACATCCAAGAAGGCTTCTTCCCTCCTACATCAGCCAGGGAAGCACCCTGCACCCCATGAAGGAGATTTCACCCACAATACATTTATTAAGTTTCCCAGCAAAAAAATAATGATGATGATGATGAGTACTGTGAGAATGATGAGGTATATGAACAGTCCTTTGCTGGTGACTCAGACTAGGAGACAAAGGCTTCCAACTTCACTGTCAGTAACATACCAGCCTCCTGAGAAGAATTATCTAGAGGGGAAGGTGTGAGTTGAGGGAGAAATAATGTCATAAACCCATTTAGGCTGGATCAATTAGTCCAACCATCAGCCCAGCACTGCCAAGGCCACCACAAAACCGTGTTCCCAGGTGCCACATCTACGTGTCTTTTAAATCCCTCCAGGGATGGTGACTCCACCACTTGCTGGACAGCCTTTTCTGTGAAGAAATAGTTCCTGTCTTATTGCAAACAGAGGTGGTTTTAGTCTGCTCAAAGGCAGTGCCCCAGGGATGGAGGAAACCACTGAAGGCAAACTTTCAGAGTTCCATCAGATTACATTATGAGTGCATGTGCAAGGCTGGTAGACAGGACACCTGAATTATCCTCCTGCTCTGGCTGTGCTTTGAAAACCCTCTCTGCGTCCTTGACTGCATTTCCTAACACGTGTACAGAAAGCAAAAGCTCTGTATTAATGTCTGACATGATTAAAATGTCAGATTCCTGTCCTCGTCAGGAGTCTTCTCAATACAAATAATAAGAACAATCTTTACAGGCCTGTAAGAAAAAAGATATTTATATGCTAGAAAAGATTTTAAAATAGGAGAACAGAAATCTTGTTGTTTTTCTGCTCACCATGAAGCAAATCAATGAGGTCAACAGGAGTGGGCATCATCCAGCAACTCTCATTTATTCCTGTTTTCCCATCTGCCTACACTATAATTACACACCAAAAAAATAACAATAAAAATACATTGATACAGTTACCAACTCAAGCATTCCTAGCTTTGGAAATGCTACAAAGGATTTTAACTGTTATGAATTATTAATCCAATCTGGCAACATAATTTAGATCCCACATACATTTATGCTATTGTTCATACAGTTTTTAACAATAGAAATATTTTTTTTGCTTTCATTTTTGGGAAACTCCACCAGGAAACTTGGTATTTGATGATATTTGTTGTTATTTGATGATGAGAGGAGAACGGTGAGACTTTGAATCATATTTTTCTCATATTAGGATCTAAAGCTGTGTAAACCCTTTACATTCTGCAAAACATGATCCCACATTCCCAAGGCCTACAGATTCCACAGGTTCTACATTGTGAACCACAATTAAAACTCTTCATCTGCAGTATCCAACCTGCTATAGTCCAAAACTCTTCATCCTAACAAAGTCCTGCTCAGCTTGTGCCTGGGAGACATCCAGAACAGACAACATATTTGAGAATTCTGCTTTCAGTGTTAGTCTAATGTCAAAGGACCAGCACTTTGTTCAGATTTAGATTGGTTTTTCAGGGACAATAAAGCTCTTTTGAAATGCTCACTGGAAGCAAAAGGAATAGAAAATCTCCAGGATTTTTCAGAAGTGTTGAAACAACTGAAATGTTTTACTAACCTGACTCCTGAAAATGGGCAAACCCACTTTGATTAAGTTTTCTAAATATAAAAGTTAATAAGAAATTATCTGCTAAGACAACTGCTGCAGGGGGGAAATGTTGACCTAGGAATGAGAGGTGGTTGTAGATAATCAAATATCAGTGTTTAGAATGGAAAATCTCTGCCAACCTTCCCCTCTGGCACCAGTGCTCTGCTCTCAGGATCATACTTGGTACAATCCAGTAATTAAAACAAATAAGAAGGTCTCAATAGATAGTGAGTTCATCACAAAATTCTTTGCTCACTTCTTCAATCCCAAAAGTGATGTTATGAAGTCCTGGAACGAAAAAGGAGAGAAATGAAAACAGATTTGGAGACTCAGTCATAGCAGCATTAATTCCGTGTAACGCAAAGCTATCACAGCATTCTCATTATTCTTATAAGATTGAATGAGATTAAAGGCTATCATCTTTCCAGGTCTTTATCTTCATATCTAGAATTCCAGGAGGGAGCTCAGCAAATCCAGTACCTGATAAAAGGGAATACTTGATAATTTCACCACGTAGTAACGAGGAGAATATTACTACTTAGGGAGAAGAACCCACAGGCAGAAATGGACTCAATCTACCCTGATGCTGAGCTGAAAACATCAGATCTTTATTATCTGTTATGCTATACCAAAGCTATTTGTCTTCCCTTCCAGGATTATTGATCCTCATCAGGAACTCAGCACCAGGAGTCCAGACTGCTGGCTTGGCACAGCGTGAGGTGGAGAAAAGTTGAGTCAATATTCACCTTCTCATGTGAATCAAGCCAGGGGTTTCAGAAGAGCTTGTCAAGGACTGTGGAATGGTCTCCAGCAAGGCAAAAGGATCCTCGAGTGCCTTACAGGGTTCTCAAAGTACAGACCTCTTCCTACATAAATACAGGTGAAAATCTATTGAGCCTGTAAGGAAATTCTCTGCTGCCTATACAATTCTTCCTGGGAAAGGACAACAGAAAAAAGGAAACCAGCACCGCAGATATCATTCATACTGAACTATATCCCTTAATACACTCCTAGGGGTTGTACTGATGTTGTAACAACACAAACATTAAAGCAGCAGAATGGATTTCCAAGGGTTTAACTTCATGAGTCAAACCTTTTACTAACATCATCCTTCTGGCAATTTTCTTGCTGTAAACATTGTAATCAGAGTTGCACTGGCATTTCCATTTCAGTCTCATTCCCAGCTGCTGGTGAGACTTCTGATGGCTGTTGACATAATTTAGAGCAACTCTAAATGATGATCCAAGCTGTTCTCACTCTCAACTAGCCTGTAACCTGTACAGGGGTGAGATTGTGAGGAATTAGCTTCTCTTAGCCCTGAACATCCAGTGATTTTCCCCACCCCTTTGAAAGGTAAAATAATGACCTTAATTTTATCAGCCTCTGAATCAAAATGATTGTTTCAAGTTCATTTATTCCATGTGTCACAAAGAGAAATCTGAGGCACGGTGCACATTGCACATTTTCTTCCCCTGGCTTGTCTTATCTCTTGTTTGCTGCCAAGTTGTCCAATGCAAATAAACTGTGATTTCAAGGGAAAAGTCAGAGAAGTGTTGTGGAGTTGATGGATATTTACTTTGACTTTGTGACTGGAGGCAGAACATGAAGCAGGGAATATCTGAACAACCTAGAAAGGAATACACAGTTGTCATTTCTCCAGTCACTGGCCCAGGTGATCTCATTAAGAGAAGCACGTTTTATCAGTGGAGATTGTTGCCATAATGTCTTGATCAAAGTAAACGCTTCACTGGGTACATGCACACAGTCAGAGCCAAATACTCCAAACAGCCTGGATATGTTACGGTAGAGCTGAAAGAATTTTACCTTTTTCTGCACTATTAATATCTTTCCATCAGCTAATGCATTTTTTCTACTGTGCTCAGAGATGTCTCAGCAGGGAGCACAGACTTGCTGGAGCCCCTTAGGGTATTTAAAGCTACATAGGGAGTAGGGGACCTTCTTGAAGACATGTGGTTTAACTTAGATAAGTTATGATGACTTAACTAAGGTGAGGACAACAACACAAGGTCAGCGCAGGATACAGGGCAGCTCAGCACTGGTCAATTCTGCTTTGATAGAAATGTCAATTCCTTAAAGGTCTGTTTGCTTATTTCTTCTTCCAGATAGTTATGTTTTAATGAAATATGAACATGGGAAAAGTTTATCTGTTTCAGGGATTTATTTTTTGTAAGTGGACTCTAAATGCACTCCAGATTAGTCAATGACAGCTGTTTGAGCACTGGGGAAATGAAGTTTCTCCTGCTCTATCTTTAAGCCTTACAAGGAGACAGGAACTGGCATTTTCTTACCAAAATGTCTTTCCCCACCAAGATTTCAAATGGTGCTCCTTTATTTTTAATATGGAACAAAACCTAGCCTTGATGCCTTCACTTTTTGGTAGAAGACAATTCTCTGTTCTGGGCAGCATCTGGCCTTGCACATATTAGGGGAGAGATGGTTTCTGTGAAATGTTCCTTGCACAGTCATTTTCACAGCCAGCCTTGACCATGCTGGAAGTCCTGCTCTTCTCCACGTAGGCTTAACCTCTTCATTATCTGCCCTACATTATTTTCACATGACAAGAACCTTCTAGGAAGGTCTGTAAGGGGAATTTTTTCAAGAATTGCCACTGCTGTAAGACATGTTGCGTTATTCTCTCCTTCCATACCCACAAAACCCATTCTCAAATGTGAGTTTATGTCCAATGACCTCCAACAACTCCTTCTGTGTTTGTTGGTCTCTGACTCCAGGAAACCTCTCCCTTCCCCTACAAGTTGATTTGTGGGATTTTTGTGCTCACAGGAACATCAGAAGTCAAGATGTCAGTGCTCTCATTACCACTCCAGACAGGAAACTACCTCTTGTGATGTGGCCTATGACAAAATGTCATTTCTTTAATTCAGTGATTTGTATTTAGTTTACTATTCTGTCTCCTTTATGTGTCCATTTGTGGGAATACACAAGACAGACAATGAAGCAGACCTGATTAGTATAACTGGTTTGGTGACAGAAATTCCCTGGCGAGGGCAAACAGTGCTTTGAGATTGCAGGAGATTGAGTTATGTCTGCTTACAGACATAACTGTAAAGAAGATGGAAAAGAAGATGGGGTTTGGTCGGCTTACGGGAAACAGGAAATGGGATTAAAACTTCTCCAAACAAGCATGTTTTAATATGTATGAGTTTGACTGTAACATGTATAATCTAATCACTGTAGTGAAAACTATTAACCTGTTAAAATAGTATATAAGCTGTTAAGAAACTCCAATAAATCGTATCCTGACCACCAGAGTTGGGGTACCCATCCTTCATTCAACCCCGATATCCATTTGCTTCTATGATCAGCATTTAATAAAATCTGGCACAGACACAGATGATTTTGTCTGCATCACTTACTGTTCAGCACCTGAAAGAAAATCTTGAATGTAAGAGCATCAGGCGGGGAGCAAAAATAGATCTCATTTTATTTCTCACCTCTTAGAAATCACTTCATTATTTCCTTGTTTCCAGCACTCTCATCCCCAAAGGCTCTCTATTTGTCACCACTCAAATGTTAATTTTATTAGACTATGCTGCACATGGAATATTACCCTCATTTAATCCATTGCCTACTTGTTTCCCTCATGTATGATTAGCTTTTACCTCCAGATTCTTGTATAATACTCAACAGAGAAATATCGCAGTATTCTGGGTGTTTGGGTAAATAATCCTCAAACTCGTCAAGAGACTTGGATATTGTGACCATTTCGTTAACAAATGGAGAAATGAGACCTGCAGGTTTCATTGCTCTTCTGCCAGTGAATTTGACTCTCGATAGATCAAGGGGCTTGTGATGGGCTTCTGCTTATGTGACCAAGATGGGAATTGAGCCAACGCTTCCTGGGGCTACATCCTGCGCTAACCCACAAGAACATTCGTTTTTCGTCTCGGTGATTTAACATGAAGCAAAATGTGACACAATGGCTCTGTGGCAGACAAAAGAGAACAATCTCAACCACACGTGTCACAGTGCTGGTACAACATCAGTAAATCTTGGGCTTGATGGGCTTTGAAACAAAATTCAAATGGGTTTGGATGCTTATGAGAAAGCTGAGAGGAAACAGTGCTTGAAATCCTGCAGACAATACAGAGAAAAAACGTGCAGGAATAATAGTCCTTCTGCAGGGGTGTGTACGACTAGAAGCACACCCTCTACTTCCCTGTTTCTTTTGATCACTTGGGGTTTTGTAAGGCAAAAAAGAAATATGCCTGGCAATGCCTTAACTCTTCCCAGCTGTATCTGACTTCAAGACACAACAAAGCTCTCCATTCCTCAGTTCTATAGAGATGCAGAATATATAGTTATAAATCAGAAGGAATCCTTAATCCTTCACATGAGGATACAGATTTTATATACCAGCAAGGAATCAAGAGTCTGCTCTGACTGACATGGGGGGAATAATTCTGCTTCTCAGCATGACTTACTAGAAAGAGGTTTTGGCATCTTAAGCAGAAGCGTGGTCCCTCACAGAGTTTTGGGCTTCCTCTCCTCATTCCTTCTGTCTCCTGAATTCATTGTCCTGGAGTCTCCTCCCACCTGGGTCCCTCCCTTTGACTCACTTAACCCAAGCTCCTCTGAAGATAAGACAGA
This sequence comes from Hylia prasina, assembly GCA_013397195.1. Lineage (NCBI taxonomy): Eukaryota > Metazoa > Chordata > Aves > Passeriformes > Sylviidae > Hylia > Hylia prasina. The sequence continues at coordinate 92,203 of VYXD01012403.1, read as the reverse complement.
TGCACAGGAGGGAAACACCTGAGGATGGAGCCCACTGTGATCACAGGACTCCCTGCTGCCTTTAGAAGATCCACATCATGGAACCTCTCCCAAATCCATCCACCAAGCCATCAGTAATCCCACTTCAGCTCTGAACGGACACAGTCTGCCCCAATATGACTACAATTTCTCCCAGCACAAAGGCCAGTGGCACAGCCTGAGGAGGCTGCTTTACCCTCACTGCTGATCTGGCCAAAAACCAGCACTTCCAGAGGTCTGACATCATCTGACCCCATGTAGGAATAGGCCATATCCCCACTAATTACCTTGTCCTCTAATTAAAAGAAGAATATATGAACATAAAACATATCCTAAGAGACTGGGTTCAATAATCTGTACCAAGAGATGCAAATAAGGAGGCAACACAAATGTGGCCACTGTCTGCAGTTCTTTCCTTTTGTAGTGTCACAAATTCCATACTTAATGCATTAGAGATGGTAAAGAATATAACTCCTGCTTATTCGCTGCATTCCCAGATATTCCCTGACATGATTTTGGCCATATTATTTTTCTATTTTCAGTCTTCACAAGTCCTGTGGCAACAAAACTCCAGACACTCATAGCCACTCTGTTTAAATACACATATAGAGTTATAGAATCATAGAATAGCTTGGGTGGAAAGGGACCTTAAAGATCATCCAGTTCCAGTCCCCTGCCATGGCAGGGATGCCTTTCACTAGACCAGGTTGCTCCAAGACCGATCCAACCTGGCCTTGGATACTTCCAGGGTTGAGGCAGTCACAGCTTCTCTGGGAAATCTGTTCCAGTCTCCCATCACACTCACAGGGAAGAAGTTCTCCTTAATTTCTAATCTAAACCCACCATCAGCCAGTTTGAAGCCTTTCCCCCTTGTCCTGTCACTCCAGGCTCTTGTAAATAGACCCTCACTATCTTTTTGTGTCTGCTCCCCTCAAGCACCAGAAGATCACGATTGTCTTTTCCAGACTGAACAATCACAATTCTCTCAGCCTTTCCTCACAGCAGAGCTGCTCCATCCCTCTGACCACCTTGGTGTAGCCTCCTCTGGACTTGCTCCAACAGCTCCACATCCTTTCTGTGTTGGGGATCCCAGAGGTGGACTTGCAGCTCTGCAGGTGGGGTCTCACCAGAGTGCAGTAAAGCAACTGACTTCATTTATATAATTTGTTTGTTTGTTTGGTTTTTTGTCTTAAATCCATCTCCTGATTTCAGGGAGTTTTCCCTACTCATTAGATTGAATTGATCTCATCCACCAACATAGTTATTAGAATAATCTTGAGGATATCCCCCTCACATTTTTCCTCTCCAAACTGAAGATTCTCCAACTTTATATTGTCTCTCCACGAAGCAACTTCTCCTTTCCATCAGCAGTTTGAGTTGTCCTCCTCTGCATCCTTTTTAGCTGTTGATTTGGGGTTTTTTCCCTTAAACTTGAGTTGGTTTGTGTTTCTGCATGACAAAAGTGTGTTTTCAAAAAAAATATTCGAACTTAATTTGACAGCATTAAAAGATAGGGAACACACAGCTTCCCTTGCTTGTTTGCTGCAGTGACTAATAGCCCCTACTGCTTAAAAATCCAGTTATTAGTGTTTGCTTGTCTGTCTCTGCCCGCTGCTCCTTCTTGAAATGTGTTTTTCTGGTAGGTTGAAGGTACTCTTTACCACTCAGTATTTTGTCTTTGCAAAAGCCTTTTATACCTTGTGTACAAAGCACTTTCCAGGCTTTTTTTTAACCTCTTTTTCCTTCCCAAACTGAAACAATTGAGTTCTTTACTTTGATTGAGTTCTTTACTTTGATCAGTCTTATATCCAGACTGCAAATCATGTCTGGGCATTACTTCCAGAGCTGGTGTCCTCTTTGCCACAGCTGTGGGTGGGGAAATAACATCAGCTTGTTTCTCGTGCACGCAAGACCTCATTAGGACTGTTTTCCCATTAGCTCTGCAGCCCAGGGAACACTAAATAAGTGGCTCATCTACTGTGCCATGCAGGTGCTTTCCAGTGCTTTTCCGTGACTTGTAGGTCAGGATGTCCTCTTTGTTCCTAGATGTGTAACCATCCCTTCAGCAGTCACAAATGCTGGTCTTCTGCAAGGGATGCAAACAAGAAGCTCTAGGCAGCTTGGCAATTTTAATCTGAGCAATCCACTGTCTCCCTAATCAGCTGTGTCTAAGAGGCGAGTAATTAAATTATAACATCAGTAAGGTGCTCCCTTGGGAGGCTGGAGTGAAGGTAGAGGCTGGTTTTCCTCCTAATGGGTGAGCACTCCAAAAGCAGGAGTTTAAGAGGGCTTTCCTGTTCAACAGGACTCCCAGCCCCCCACGAGGCAAAGGTGCAAAACATTCACTCTTGAGAGCCCACTTGTCATGGGTATGAGCAGATGAATGAGGCACACAGTACATCAATGCCGCAATGTTTTACTCTGTGCCTCTATATTAAAATTCCAGGTACTTAGTAGCTTTAGACATTGTCACATAATGACAGGAAACTGTAATGATTCTTTACCTTAGTGAGATTATTCAATGCCCAGATTTTGGGTTGAATTTCTGTTTGTAGTCTTTTTAGTTTTGATCCAGGTTTTTCATGTCTTTGCCTTTCTTTTAACTTGAGCATTGAAAGCATAGGTCTTGAATTGCTGAGAAGATACATCTCTTCTTGTCCCTTTTTCTATGTTACACAGAAACAAGATTGATGGTAAATTGCCAGTGCTGCTGAACAGAGATGAAGCTTTAGTCTTCATTTGTGTGCATGCTTTTGTACAGGCCCACGCACTACTAACCTTACAGAAGATGAAAGTGTTCTTAATCGGAGCAGAAAACGTGGAGAAAAATATCACACAGTGTAGCCAAGAAGAAAAACTCTCAGTGGCACTCAGTTGAGGAGACATTTGTTCTGTCCTCCTTTGCAGTTTGTTTCATTTTGACTCTTTTTGTTGTTGTTGCTGTTATTCAATTTTCTGCAAGAAAGCAATTAAATTAATAGAAATTGATTGGTGTATCTGCAGTTATGTACAGGGAGGTTGGGCTACACTGGGCACATACATCACAAACAAGCTTTCCTATCGTGGTTTCTTACTGAAATCATTTATTAAAATCCACTTCAGCTTCATTCTGGTCCAGTTTTTACCACCACCACACCCAAGCCCACTCTTCAGCCCCTTCTCCAGCTTTTGCTTTCACAGGAAAAAGTAAAAAGTGTCAATTCAAGACAGAATGGAGGCAAGGTATAATAAATAACATAAAATCAGACATTGCTATTTCACTCCATAGCTTCAAACAATTTTACAATCAGTGATTTCCACCTCACAATAACCTTGAGAATAAGGAATATTATTGTCCTTGGACAAATATTTCCCTGAGGATGTGAGTGCAGGATTTTTCATGTAAACCAGCATCACAGTGGTACTATGCTAACTTTTATCTGCTGAGGTTCTGCTATAAAATAAAGCTCAGGGGGCCAAACAAACATAAGCAAAAATTATTTTCTTGTAAGATAATCTCATGGAGAGACTCACACCATCCTTGTTATGCAGGGTGGGTTGAAGTCTATATCAGAAATTGCTAATTATAGCAGCCAGCTCCATACTTGTGGTGTTATTCAGCTGCATCAACCTCTTTCCATAGCTTAATCCTAGGCAGGAGGGCAGGCTACCTTCCTATGTTGTCCCTGTGACTTTAGAGGTGTCTCCCTCAAGGCTGTTTGTCTGAGCAGAATAAATCCTCAATCAACCACCTCCCACCTTTTCAGTGGTTTGCTGAGCCTTGCCAAACCTGTGGTGTCCTTGTCAGCTCTGCACAAAGCTTTCTCTGAGGAATTGTCAGCAAAATGTCCTTTCCTAGCAAGCCCTTGTTTAAATCAAAGGCAACAGAAAGGATTGGCCTAAGAGATCCATGAGCAGGAGATGGGTAAAAGAAGGAAGAAGACAAGAGGGGGTTATAGATGTGAACACAGAACCATAGAACATTTGGGTTGGAAGGGACCTTAAAGGTCATTTTATTCCACCCTCCTTCCATGGACAGGGACAACTTCCACCAGAGCCTCATCCTGGCCATGAATGCTTCCAGGCTTGGGACATCCAAAATTCCTCTGGGCAGCCCTGCCCAGTGCCCTCCTACATTGCCCAAAGGAACTCTGCAGTGCTGCCATGAAAAGCAGACAGGGGCTATATTCTGCCTAGCAGGAGAGCCAGAGGAATCCCACCCCAGGGCTGTGCACCATGTCAGTGTCAGGTGTCTGTCAGCTAAACCCACTGTTTCCTCATCCTGCACCTCTCTGCTCCACTGCTGCTGGAAATGGCTTCCCAAAAATTACACTAAAAGATGTCTCACAAATGTGGCATGAAGACTATTAAACTGGTGTTTGTGCAACACCATGTGCATGAGAAACACCCAGCAGTCAGTGAGGGTGTTAAAACATTCCTTAGCACAGATTGAATCAAAGCTTGTGTCCACTGTGATATTTTGTCCAGTTTTCATAGGGATTTGAGGCAACCGTTTCCCTGACAAACAATTAGAAAAGACACATGAGTGAATCCTTCTACAGTCTGCTCCTCACCAAGGCGTGAAGTGAACTGCTGGCGCTGCACATCTTGGAAATGGCAGATTTCCTAATCCCAGAGTTTAATTCTTGGCATTTTTTTGATAGGTTTCTAAGCAGGAGGTAAATAAGCTTGATCAATCTTTCAAGCTGATTGTGCCAGCATCCAACAGGCAGCCTTTATTTCAACATCCAAAGTCTCACATAGCATCACAGGCAGGAAAAGCAGGCCACATCCTGAAGGGATCAGGAAGATTTCTCCCCATAGATTTAAAATTGGATAAACACACCTCGTGCTTTCCAGCAAGGGCTCTCAGAGGGCCAGTGTAGAAAACAGTCACCACAGCTACCAAAGATTGTCTGGCCCAATTTTATTGTTGCTGATGCTCTGAGAACAGCATAGGGTAGGAGTCTGGATTTGATAAGAGATGTTTATAGTAATTGTCACTCCTGCACCTGACCTTGTCCTGGTTTCCAGCCTGGATTATCATAATCCAAACTGTTGTTGTTGTTGTTGTTGCTTACAGTAGTGAATGGGAAAGAAATGGGATTAATCAGTGATATTCAGCACAATATTGGAACACATTCAGCCATAATCCCTCGGTGAGTTCAGTCTGAATATCACAAAATCATTATGTGGGAATGTATTTCACATTTTTGCCTCTACTTTTCTTTGTGGTGTCCCAAAGATTATAGGACACCATGTCCTAGCCACCTCTTGACAGAGAAGTTGACTTGACTGTTCCTCCACAAATTTTTGGTTTAAAAAACCCTGGACTGGTTTAAAACACGTAAATTATCTTTTCCTGCACTGCACATGTTATCAGAGAAGGATTACAAATATTCAGACAACACATCTGGCAGAAAGGAAGAGATGGAAAATCCTGGGAAGGGTCAGCTGAAGGCAATAGCTTCTTCAGCTGGTGCAGCTGGAGCCAGAGAAAAATGTTCCTAAAATCTGAGTAAACGACTGCAACACTTACACTGCTAAAATGTTCAAGAGCTAGCAATGTTCATGAATTAAAAAAAAAAGCAAAACTAAAACCTTATATTTCTTATGCAAGTAGAAGCTTCATTGAAAGGGATTCACAAAGAAATGTCTGTCCTGTGGTTACGTTTTTCTCGTGTCCCATAAAATGAATGCATGGGTTAGAAGTGTCTCTTGCCTTGATTCTGTTCTGGTTTATGCACATTGAATTCACTTTGCAGTTTTCTTTGGGAAGCACTAGCAAGGGCTCACTTTTTTATACTTAGCCATCTGTATTCACTAAGTTATCAAGTAAGCAAAGTGAGAATTATGACACTTTATGCTAAATACATGATACTTGATGGCTCTGCACATGGCATATGGCACTTCAAGGGGCTGTGCAGGGAGACTTAAAGAAGAAGAAAGGCTAAGAAGAGACATCTGACACAGGATAAGTAAAAGAGCAAAAGTGGAAAATCTTTTCTAGAAACCAGGGAATTAAAAAAATAGTACAAAGAAAAAGAAGTAACTTTTTAGTTTTAGATTCATTTAAACTCAGAACTTGCTCTCACACACACGTAGCAGTGAAAGAGTGGATAGCTAAAAGAGTTCACATGCTTTATCATTCTCAGGGCAGAAAGGGTAAAGTCTTGGCCCTAAAAGGATCAAAGAAACCTTTAATGCAATCAGGAGTTCCTCAAGAATGACAAACCACAATTGCAGAAACAGGTCAGATGCAGGACCAGACCTGCAAAGACCCAAATCAAAGACTAAAGTCAAATAATGAAGAAGAAGGGAATAAGGAGAGAATTTTAGCTGTGGCTTCACTCTGGAAAACACCAATGTGGGGAAAAAAGTATTTAAAAGAGACTCTTCAGCACCAAGAAACACCTTAACTTTCACTATTTAAAGTTATTGCTGGGAGAAATGATCTGAGACCTCCAATTATGTATGTCAAAAAAAACCACAAACATGATAAATTCCAGGTAATTTTTGGTGCAGATAAACCATTTTAACCATTTCCAGAGATACTGCCACAGGAAAAAAATGATATTGCTCTTTCTTGGTAAAGTCAGTTATATTCACTACTGCTTCCTCATAGACCAAGATCTAAACCCACAGAAAACCAAGATGAAAGTGATAACAGGGATTATAACTCTTCCAAAAGAAATGCATAAAGATGAAGAAAAGAAGTTCATTAGGGATGCATTTGTTGACTGTATTAAAAATGAGCCAAGAGTTCTATCCTGCAATTGTTCACATTTATTCACAAAAGAAAATGTTCTACTCCTAGTGGGAGCAGCAGATTTGTGGTTGGAAGGTGTGGCCTGCTGAGCAGGGCATGGCTTCACACACATATCAGGATGCCCAGAAGAAGAGGGATTACCAAAAGGAAGCCTCACCTCTGGAAGTGTCCAAGGCCAGGTTGGATGGGGCTTGGAGCAACCTGGTCTAGGGAAAGGTGTCCCTGCCTACTATTGACGTTTTAATCAAGGGATGGGACCATTGTTGGGCTAAAAACAATTTATTACTCAGGTAAACACCAGCCTCAAAGGCAGTGAGATTTTAGAGGAGCAAGAAGTCGGCCTTAGCTCAAAGTAGCCACAAGTTTCTTTGTCACAAGGCAATATATAACATTTTGATCCAATGGAAAGTTGCCACAGAGTTTATTTTGTTTCCCTAACTTATTACCTTTACTTAAATCTGTTGTACTGCATACACTTTTACCTAATGGCTTTCTATCTCACATACATACATATGCTTCTATTCTAATATCTAAGCTCTTAGCTTACTCTATAAAATTACATTACTGCACTATAAAACTCTTTATTATTTTATCCAACGTAGTTTCTTACTTACTTAAGGCATATTCTTACAACTGTACATAAGTTTATAATTTTTCTGCTTAATGTCTGTGTACTTTTCTTATTACAGCAATCCAAGCTTCTCCCAAGGCTGCAAATAAAACCCTTCAGTATCCGTAGAAGTTTCTGTCTTTCCATTTCCTACACCTGCTCATTGCAAGGGCTTGGAATGAGATGATCTTTAAGGTCCCTTCTGACCCAAACCATCCTCTGATTCTGTATTGAACCCAAATCTCTGGCAGGTGAATTGCTGCAATCCCAAAAGACCTCAAAAATTAATTGAATGGAAGAACTATGGAAAGAGCACGTTCAGAATCACTCAATTGTTTTCCTTTATTCTCTGGTGGTATTTCTGGTGCCTGACTTACTGGTCTGCCTTCCCTACAGTTTCTGCATATCAAAAGTATGTGTTCTCCTTCCTGGAATACAAAAATATAGATTGTTTCCTCAAGAATAAAACAGGAGGAATTAGAGGCTGCTTCATCCTGTCTGAGGCGAGGTCATTTCCACACACAGGAAAACTGCAGCTCAGTGAAGGAGATTTCATCACAGGGTAGGAACCAGGGGTGAAAAGGTTCCTTTTCTCCATTTGAGCAGGGCAGAATCACCTGAGTTTACTGCAGAAGCACTAAAATCCCTTGAAAAGTGACTTTGATAAACTTGCCAAAAATAAATTGCAGGTTTTTTACCCCACTGGGTCTCTATCTACATGTGTGCTAAGTCCTGTTTCATGTTTATGCATCAACAGATTCCAAAAATAAGCAAGTAAGCAAATGGCAGTTTTTCCATGGTGTTGAAAGTATCAGACAACAGGGATATCAAAAAGAAAACTGTTTCCTCCAGAGTGTCCTGAAAGATTGTCGGGAAATAGGATCCTGTTGGAGATGCTCTGGGGGAGACTCTGCTTTACCCAGCTTCTAAGTAGCTGTACATGAATGAGGGGCTCAGTCCAAGAAAAATCTGACTTCAGCCCATGTCTAGAGCAGTTCCCTGTGGTTTAAAATCATGATCCAAGGTTTAAATGCTGTTTTATAGAAGGAAAGTTTGTATCTTATTCCTTGTGCTACCAGAAAGCAAAGGGCGGGGTAAAAATGATAATAATTTAAAAAAATAAGCAGACCTTAGGGAATAATCTTGTCAATGGTTTTGCCACTGGGTATTCCTCAATAGGTCACATTTCTAGACAATTTATTAAAAAAAAAATCAGAAAACAGAACACAATTTCTCTTAGAAATATTGGAGCTTGAACATATTGAGGAATTCCAAAGCAGTTAAGGAAAGAATCCTGCAGCTTTAGCAGCTCTCTCAGCTCAGTAGAAACACTTACCTTGTTGTTTTTGGCTTTATTATTTTCATAAAACTCCAGGTCCCATGAACCACATTGCTATAAAAGAATCTCTGTTCTCTTTAAAAATAGGAAAAAAAAACTATTTCTATTTCTCCTGATTGCAAATAAACACAGAAATTAAATTCATAATTGCTTAAATATGCAGCAGATAGAAAGAGCAAATGATTTTAATATGTTCCTGGTCTATTTGGAAGGAAGAGCTGAAGTAAATTTCTGATATTTAGCTGTGAAAATGTCACTACGTGCACACATATATACAATAATAATTGAAAATGCAGTATTTACTGAGGAAATTTTAGGAAAAGAGTAGAGGAATATTGGAAAAAGATCAGCTGGGCAACAATATTTGTGATAACATCAGACAAAAGGATTCCTGTAATATTCGCTCTTGAATACCCGATATACATGATAAAAACCAAATAACAGCAAAGAAACTGGTACAGCAAGAGAAATTAAAAAGTCACACTTGTAGGTTTTGCTGCCTGCGATCTTTCCATTTTTCTTTTCTTTCAGCTTCAGTTAGTGGGTTTAATAAGTTCCAGACCTTGGTTCAGGAACTCGAAGACATTAAAGAGTGGGATTTACTTGTTGTCCAGAAATCCTCCTAGAGAGTTATCATGTTTAAATTCATTTTTATAGAAGGCAATAATTTTCTGGATATTGGAAAAGAAAAGTGGTATAGAGTTGAGCAGATTTTTGGTTTTGATTTTGTTTTAATTAAACAGGTGGAGAGGTCTGAGGATCACGATCATCAAAACAAGAAAAAGCCATTATTGGAATTTCAGACTTCATATGACAACATTCAGTCAAATTTTTCTCAAGAAACATTTTTCACATACAGGACAGAATTTAAATAGAGATAGATGCCAGCTCAGAAAAAAAATCAATAGCATTTTAAAAAATGATAGCTTAGAGTTAGCATAGAAAAAAACCTGCCTTATTTGATTCAAAGCAGGAATTTGAACTTAAGTTTTCCCCATAAGAGATAAATGCCCCAACAACTAGAGAATCAATCAGTCTTTTGTGATGAAAAATTATAACAGCAAAAGTTGCCATCTGTTCAGAAGCAAAATTGAAAACAAACTGTGAAGCTTTGACTCTTAAAAAAAAAATAAATAAAAAAGGAGTTGCTGTTTTCTAGCCCTGATTTTGTAGTTTCAAATATTATATGGTATGATGGAGACAAAATTAAATGTTATTGTAAATTTTTATTAACATCCTGTAAACTTTATTATAGTTGACACATTCTCATGTAGGATTCTCAGGTTTCAAGAAATAGAAGGGAAAGTGCTCCTTTGTGGGATTTTTTTTTCTCCTCACTGTATTCATCAGGACTATGAACAAGGTTGATTTTCTTTTAGTCCTTCCCTATACAAAGGCATGAAGTGTGATTGGTACTGGCCTCACACTTGCCAAGAGACATTCATTAGCCACTGTGAGCCACCTCACCTGTTGATTCGATTGGGTTTTACCCGGAATTTTTCCACTGAGTGTTGGACTCTTTTTGATTTAACTGTATTTTAGACCAATCTCTCTTGCCACTCGAAAAATATAGAATGGCTTCACCTTTACTGAGATACATCACATTTAATGAAAAAAGGAAAAAAAAACCTTTTGATCTTCTGAGTCTATTCTTGGCTGACATTGTTTTGTAAGTTGCACCTGGCAAGGAGCTTAAAGTCTCTGGGAAAAGGGAACACGATTCCAGCTGGAAGTTTAAAGAGGTTTGTTTCTTATTTCCATTAGACTGCATTTTCATTCTCTGTGATGAGGGAACCCTCTGGTTCTGATACTGGAAATTTCAATGTTATTGTGCTTTCACAGCATGGGTGAATAAACTGGTTTAAACCTTCAGAGGAATTTGAGGCTTCTCAAAAGTAGGTGGATATTAACTAAATTCTTCAGGCAATTATCTTCACTCATCTAGGGAGTTCAGACAGTGTTCTCATCTCTAGGATACTGTTATAGAACTGAGAGCTGTGAGTGAAACCCTGATTTGTGCAGAACTGAGATCAGAACCTAATTTTTTGTAACTTGGAATATTACTGCCTTAGCACTTTACTACAAAAAGGTTGCATTAGGACAATTTTTAAAAGAGAGACCTGTGATGGGAAGAACCATAGAAGGGTTTGAGTTGGAATGGACCTCAAAGATCATCTTGTTCCAATTCCCTGCCATTGGCAGGGACACCTTCCACCTGACCTTCCACCAAAGCCTTTCCCAAAAACATCCTGAACAGCTTCTTCTGTGGTGCCAAGAGCAATGGGGACCTTTGGAAAGGGCAGCTGCCTCTTGCTCCCCTTCTCTCATCAGAAGTTCTTGTCCCTAACTGATGGAAGCTCCACACAGGACTGCAGGAATGGGTGGCTTTGGATCCCCATCTCTGGAAGTGTTCAAGGCCAGAGCTTGAACCTGGTCTAATAAAAAATGTCCCTGCTGGAGTTGGAACTAAATGACCTCAAAAATCCTTTGCAACTCAAACTGTTTTAGGATTCTATGATGCATGGGGCCAGTGGTGGCAAAAAGAGAGGAGAGGTTGTTTGTTAGGGAGAGGCTGCCTGCTAAGAAGGGTAATCACAAAAGACCAAGCTTGGATGCAGCTGATTTTTCTGAGATTCGCACAATAACAAATGGAATTCCCTTCAGAAAATCACCTTTGCTTTGCCCTGTGCAGGAGGCTCTTTCTCCATGTACTGAGGGAACATCCTGTCTCTGCTCTCCCTTGACTAACACACTTTGTTACTATCCTTCATCATCTTGCAAATCCTTGCATCAGCCCCAATTTAGCAAGAGCTTTAGCACAGCTACACTGCTCCAAACACCTTGAGTCCAGCAGGATTCAGACTGAGCTGAAGATATATGGCCTCAAAAAAGAATTGCTGTAGTATATGTTCTCTTCTAGAGCACCACTGTATCAGCTGTTAGAGGATAATTGTAAATAAAGCTCAGGAGGATCGATCCGGCTCAGCTCAATCAGCTTATTGATTTAAGCTATAAAAAGAAAATAGCACATAAACAGCCCTCTCACATGTGACCCCACCACCAGCCCGTGGTGACTGACAATTCCCCTGTGCAAACAGCCCATGAACTTTTAGCTGGTGGTTATTGCATCCATCTAGGTTTATGGGTAACTTCAGAGTTTCCTTTAAATTACACAATCTCTCCCTGCCTGCCTTGAAGGCCAGGCCAGTTTATCTGCATGTGTGTCATGTGGACAGCTTATTGGAACCATTTCTCATGGCTTTGTGGTGTTTGGGGGAAAGTAGAACACATAACTATCATAGAAATCACTGATACAAATAAATACAGTAAATACAAGAAAACCAGATCCATCAAAGACTACAGAAATATTTTTAAAAATAGAAGACAACAACATAAGCTAATGAGCAGCTTGGTAGTTGCTCAAACCCAAGCGCTAAAAATCTCTACGAGCTTTGCTTGTTGCTGACAGGATAAACCTTTATCATAACCAGCATGCCACCTAAGAGGAAAGAATAGCCAGAAACAGCTAAAGCAGCACATGAGAGACAGCTGGACCCAGGCCTGCATTACTTAACACAGACCTAATCTTGTCCTTGCAGATTTTGTAATTTTGCCAAGAATAAGGGCTTTTTCCTTTCCCCTGGCTCTACACTGTGACCATGAGCACGGAACAGACATTGCCCCAGCTCCTCATAGGGGAGATTTTTCTTAAGTCAAAGGAAAATCAAAATAGGCAGAGGGAAAAAACTAGTCCTATCTGAACCCTGAAGAAGAGAGCTGAGGAACTGGACTTTATCTTCAGAAGATACCATCTAAACATGGCCTCAAGTACCAGACTACAAAAATTAGGGGCCCTGAGCCCCTATAAACTAGTTTTAAAAACTGTTGTTTTAGCACATATCTAACCCTGCCATCCAGGGAGGGTTACCTGACAACAGACTCTTGGAAAAGTTGTCCTCAGCTCCTTGCCATAGTGAGTAAGACAAAAGGATGTCTCCACAGGGAAGATTATTCCCTTCTAAAATCTTTATCAGTCTTTGGGTGAAGAAATCATCACATTTTTTATGGAAAGACCTCCTATGTCCAACATCACTGAAGCGCTTGGTGCTGCTCCTCTTGAAAAGCCAGCCGAGCTAAGGATGTTGGGTTTGTTCTGACATTGGGCAGCAGGATCCTGCTGTGAGAACTGCTCTGCTGGGCTGGGCTGGACATCACCAACCCAGCAGCTGAGCCAGGGCTCGTTCCCCACAAAAGCACAAATCTTAGACAAAATTGCTCCTCTGATCTATTCCTTCCTAGCAGTTTGCAAGGACTCACCCTCCTCCTCTGGAGACACAAAAGTGGGGGGATTAATGGGATAAAGGAGCCAGTGAGTCCCAGAAGTGTGACAATCTTTCCATTTTTCAAGTCAGGGAATGTCTTCCCTGCACAGGATGATCAGTATTCTCACAGTTAATATGGCAGATTAACTGGTTTACTTCCCTGAATGGAAAATACCAGAGAAGATGATTTAATTGATTTAATGGATTATAATTAGATGGTAATAGTCATATGTGTGTATACAGTGAGTGCAGTAGACCAAACATAAAAGGAAGATTTATCATCACTAAGATTTCTCTGCTGATCACTAAACAGGGATAGTGTTGAATGTTTTAGTCTGATTCATATTTTATTTTGTTTTCTTATTTTATGTTACTGATTTTTCTTTTAATTTTGATTTTTTTAAATTATGTTCTCATGTCTAAGAACATTTTTCTTCTTTCTTTCAAATAGCAGCTCATAACCAAGGTCACAGAATGCAAATTTTAAGTATTGCTGAGCTTACTTAATTCCTGATCACACAGATCCACAGTGTGCATGAGCGTGTACAATGTATACAAACACACACGTGTGCACCATTAATTCAAGGAGAATTTCGGTGATATTATTCATAAATACTTTCAATAAGAATTGAAATACAGCTTGCAATGTACAAAAAATACTCTTCCTTACAGTGCATGCTGGAAAAAATAGTTTAATAAAAGAGTTTGGATGGTACATTATAAAAAATGATGATTTTTTTCTGTAAAGAATCTGTGAAAAAATCTTGACATATAATATAGTTTTTGATATCTTCATTTTTTATGGAAAGGAAACCCTAAGGCAAGTAGGGATTATCCTAGAAATTAGAGATCAGTCTAGAACAACGCAAAGTTCAACCAGTTCCATCCCTGTCAGGTATTGCAAGGGCCTGCTCTTACAGCCCAATTTATTTTGATTTGATAGACTTTGGAAAAGGAATTTTTAATTGTGAAAATGTGGATAACAATATCTGTAGAAATCCATTTGTGCAAATATAAAAGAAGTAGGAAAGTAAGAAGGGCTGGGGATTAACCAGAAGCTCCAAGTGTCTACATTCATCACCAAACCCTTGCTGGACTTAGAGTACAAAAGTCAACAAATTAAGGCTCAACTTTACCACAAAATGAGTCTGATCCTAAAATTGCCAGATGTCTTCGTGGACATGTCACACAAGCAAGTATGGATCTAGAGGGAACTTCCAGTCTGTCATAGACTGATCATGTGGACCTCAATTATCTTTGTGGATCCCTTTAATCTCAAGATATTCTGATTCTGTATTTCGCTTTTCCCATCAGCTGTTGTAGTGAAATGGTCACTGAGAAATGGTACTGCAAGAAAAATAAAGCAAATAAAATGGTTTCCTTATCCAACCAAACAAACTTCCCAAATCCCTGAGAGCTCATTGAGACAAACTGAGACAAATTGATCAGAAAACAATTGAGTATGTGAGGTTTGTTACTCAATGTAAAAGCAACATTATGGGGTGAAACCATACCTTTGGTCTGTAGTTATATCACCAAATATTTCTCCACCAGCCACCTTAGTGGCTTATCAGATTAGTCTAAATCTCTCTTCTTTAAATTTTGGAAATACAGTTTATTAATCCAACAATCAGTAATTAAATTAATTAAATTTAATTAAGCTGTTTGCACTGTTGGGGGTATAAACCCAACTAAACAACAAATACAATGCACCCTTCTCAGTGTTTTCTGAACATTCCTAGAGGAAGAGAGCTCTGACCTTGCTGGATATCAAATTTCCATTAAAAGGGCATTTCCCCTTCCTCCCTCCTTTGTAATCTGGAGAAAAAATAGAATTTCTTTTCCTTTATATGCATCGGGATGTGAACACAAGAACCCTTCACCTCTATGCATACATTTGTCTCACTATTTTTAACCTGGTGGTAAATTTAAATGAAGTTTGGTGCAGAGATGGGGAGTTCAAAGATATTGTCTTGCATGATTCATGAAAATAAGCAGCCAGGAAGAGGAAAAAATTCCTTATTAACTCCTGCATTGTAGGAAAGCATCAACTGTGAGCCCAATTCTTGCTATATATTAGGGAGTCCACACAAAAGAGAGCCCTCAAGTCAGAAATTTGTAGAAAGATGAGCTCAATTGAAAAATGGAGCAACATGAACAACAAAATAAAAAAGTTTTGCAATGTTTAAGTGCCCTGCATTGCTGGCAGAGCTGCACATACCTTCAGCAAAGTTTTTATCCCTCCAAATGGCTTGAAGTACTTGAAGAGTGTCCTTTACAGACAGAACCTTCCAAGACTCCATTTCCAGCCAAGGTGAGTTAAATCAGAGATAATGCTTTTCTCGGAACAGGGCTTCATGTGAAATTCCTACTATTGCAGTCAAAAATTAGAGAGCAAAGAAACAAAAAAATATCCTTAACCACAGGGAGTCCAGTGATGATCCAGTCACAGCTCATGCTCTGAAAGCATTCTCAAAGTGTGGGGGAACCATTGCCTTTCTTTCTTTTTTGAACAGAGAAACTTCTGTGCTACAGAAGACAAACTGAAGCACTTGCCTTTACCAAGTTGGATGAAGATTTTTGTAGGACAGACAAGAACTAAATGTGGACAGTTCATCCCATTTGTAGACAGCAAAGCAGCCACCCACTGATTAAAGAAACTCTTCACTGCTATTTATTTTGCTCAGATGCAATGTGACAGCTCTCAGCAGCATCCCACGCCAGCCCAGGGCCAGTTTGTGCCTCCCCTGTGCCACAACCCTTGCAGACCATGGAAAAGAAAGGCTGTCTGATAGGAAATATCTACGTCACCTCTGCCAAAAAGTGAGGGATAGCAGGTACCTGACCAAGATAATATTTTGTTATTCTGGTATTCCAGCAATTGTAACCCTTAATGGACAGTTCCCTTCCTTTCTGTCACTGTAAATCGCTTGGAGCACAAAATAGCACCAATTTTCTTCATCTCCAAGGTTTCAGCAGAAGGAAGTGAAGAGGGAGACAGCAAGAAAAAAGGTGTGATTAACTTTTCATTTCTGTAACAGTTCAGCTGGCCAGGCACAACGTCACTGGATTTCATCCTGTCCCATATTGCTCACAGCCCAGTTCTGCAAAAGGCCCTTTCCCATTCCCAGTGAGGATTCAGAGAGTTTCTGCCTTGTTGTCCTTGCAAGGAAAAAGCCAGGAGTATTGGGCTGTACTTTTAAACTCCTCTCAGAACTGTGTCTATGCTTCAGAGACATAGAAGGGAATGACAAACACTGGGTAACAAGAGCTTTATCTCAGAAAAAAATGGACTAAAAATGAATCCTTTTCTCCAATGGGATCACAGAATCCTAGAATTGTTTGGGTTGGAAGGGAACTTCAAGGCCATCTAATCCACCCCCTTGTCATGAGCAGGGTACCTTCCATTAGACCAGGCTGGTCCAAGCTCCTTCCAACCTGTCCTTGAACATTTTCAAGAATGTGGCATCCATATCTTCCCTGAGCAACCTGTGCCAGTCCCTCATCACCCTCACAGGGAAGAATTTCTTCCAAATATCCAATCTAAAACTACCCTCTGTCAGACTGAAACCATTTCCCCTTGTCCACTCACTCCATGCCCTTGTCCCAAGTCCCTCTCCAGCACTCTTGGAATCTCTTTAGGAACTGGAAAGGGTTCTAAGATCTCCCTGGCACCTTCTCTTGTTGCCATTGTTCATATCTGCACAGCCCGAGGTGTGCCAAGGCAACAGAGGCAGACTGCAAGCAGCAGATAAGGAAAGGTCCTTGGGGAATATTGAACTAATCCTGGTGGCTTTGTTCCTGCCTTCACTGTGCTTCTTTCTCTCTCCAAAAGGAAATGTGTGGAGCCAGCAATCCTGTGGGAGAAAGGAAAGAGGATCCTGAGAGAGGAGGTGATGTTTGGGATTCTGCTGTGTCCCAGGAGGCCATGGCACCACAGGCCTGGGGGACAGTGCCCAATCCTCCCTGGAATCAGCACAGCCACTCTTTGGGCTGGCCTCAAGCTAAAACATTGCAGACTTGAAGAGTGAGCTCAAAAGGGTTAAAGAATGAAGAAGCAACAGAAGACCAGCAAAAAACATTGATTTTCTTTTTTTAGATTATGATAAATAATAGAGGCAAAGCCTCAAAGAGAGCAGTTTTAATCTCTCTTACTCAAGACATTTACAGAAAATCATGTCCTAGTCAAGGCATTTACAGCAAAAGAAATTGAGGCACAGATATGGGATGTGACAACTGATAAATCTGACCCAGCCAGTGACAAAATGAGGACAAGAACCAGGTCTCCTGGCTCCTCTCTGTGATGTTTGGGCCACTAAGGTGGCCTATCCTTCAATGCACAAAGAAGGGGTCTTTGCAGCTCCTCTGCAGCCCCTTTGCACACCTGGTCACTCTACCAGTGACAAGGGCAGTGTTTTCACACACAGCACTCCAAGCTCCACTGAGGAGCCAGCAAAATTCCCTATGTCCTAATCACTGCCCTTCCTCTCCTAATCATTACCCTGCCAGCAATTTTGATCCCTAAGGGGACCTCCTAGGACAGGTATTTTGTATCTATTTCCTTCCTGCAGCGTTCTTTTTTCTTATTAATTGCTAATGGCTGAAGGGAAGAGTTAACTCTGAGGATTTGTAAGCATTAATTTTTCATCTGATTATTAATATGCTTGCAGCAGGTGTTGGATATTTTCTATTTTAGTGGTCTCAGAGAATGGCAAAGGATCTAAGAACCACTTATCTTCATTTAGACCTCTGCCTGATGGGAAGAGTGGGAATAGAGGAGAGGTTGGACATAACTGCAGTATATTTGTAGTGTTCTTTGCTTCTAATTCTGTAATTGTGAAGACTTTATCTGATTACAGTCATGTTTGACTTTATTCCTTTCTCTCTTGCTCCACTTTGTCTTTCTTTTCATTCTTCTTCCCCTTGCCTAAATGCAGCTGCATTAAATACCTTCAGTATATGATACATATTTAACAAGTATATATGCATATATTGCTTATGTGCTATTTCCTTAGTAACTATTTTCTGTTTCAAAAAGGCTTCATTCAGCTCAATACAGAGCAGAATTTCTGTGTAGTCTGAGCACCCAAGGCAGCAAAGAGAACTGTCAGCAGATCCACGGCATGAATTGGCTCTAAAGCCATTGACAAATGTTTAGCAAAAACCAAAATAAATTATTTGAAGAAGATGGCTGGTCTACAGTGGGAAAATTAGGTCATTCTGAGTAACTTTCAATGCATAATTCTATTTATTCTGGGCAAATGAACTAACCCTTGAGGTCAGTTTCATCTGCCAATAATTTCTTGGTGATCAAGAGCCAACCTTGGGGCAGTTGTATAAAGCCAAGGAAGGATTAGGTTGGATACTGGGAAAAAAAATCTGCATCTAAATTGTTGTCAAGTATTGGAACAGGCTGCACAGAGCAGAGGTGGAGTCACCATCCCTGGAGGAATTTAAAAGCTGTGTAGATGTGGCACTTGAGGACAGAGTTTAGTGGTGGCTTGGTAGTGCTGGGTTAATGGCTGGACTCAAGGATCTCAGA
This sequence comes from Hylia prasina, assembly GCA_013397195.1. Lineage (NCBI taxonomy): Eukaryota > Metazoa > Chordata > Aves > Passeriformes > Sylviidae > Hylia > Hylia prasina. The sequence continues at coordinate 73,624 of VYXD01012403.1, read as the reverse complement.
GATCTTTTCCACTCTTAATGATTCTGTGATTCTAACTTTAGATCCCAGGCTTAGATTTAGGCTCTAGCCACTCTAGTTGAAAGTCTCCTTAGTTTCACCCTAATTATGTGCTTCTTGGGGATTTTCTAAATATGAAAATAGGTTTTAACTCTCTTTTGACACTCTTTGCAGGAAAGCTGCTGCACCTTGAATTTCTCAGACTCCACACAGTGTTTCCCTCTGTGGGGCTGTTCCTTGGCCATTTGGGTCTCCACTGGAACACAGACACTGAATTAAACCTTCCTCAATATTCACTGTAGCACATTCCTGACAGCAGTGGGACCCTTTTCTTTCGTCTGGCACTAAACAAACTGCTAGGAATGCAAATGACAACCTCCCTTTTCATTTTGCCTTCATTTCCCAGTGTAAGCACTGGATCCAGACATCTGTGCTCCAGGGGTATCTGACAGATCTCAGCACTGGGCTTTGCATAACAGGTGAAGCCCTGAAGTAGGTCAGTGTGGATCAGTGAGTCGAGCTTCTGTAGCTCTGGAAAATCCTTTAAAAAAATCTTGCTTTGTGTCCATAAAGTTTGTATATATTTAGTATCTACTTAGAAACGTTCCTCCTCCCAGAGCAGGGTGGAGATTGATGCCTTTAAAGGCAGCCACAGCAGCTGGTGAATATGCTGAGTTAAGAGTACCACCAAGAGGCCAGTAAGGGAGATGACTGAGGAGGTTTAATTGCATTTCACCACGAGCAGAGAGGCCCCCTTAACATGAAAGGTGAAGGCTGGGCAAGAAAAACTGGGAAGTAGATTTTTAATAACCAGTTGAGCCCCTCTCTGACGTTATTTTGTGGCAACAGGACTGAAGAATAGCAAGGAGACAGGGCCATGCATGCTGTATAAATAGTAAAGCATAAATAGTAAAGCAGCAAGTACTGAGAAATGCTTCAGTGAGCACCCTGCATGCCAGGGCTTTGCTGCTGCAGCAGCACAGGGGATAGAGCCTGGACATCCCCAACCCTAAAAAGCCCAGGTCTCCTGTTACACCGTCAGTAGAAGATACTCCTTTGCAGGGTAATCAGGTCAGACTTTGTGTTGTATCATTGCACAGGGCAGCCACAATTATCTCAGTAAACAGCAGCTTTTTTAACCACAGAATTTCCTTTCAAGCAGTTCTTTACTGTGACCACCTCTCCCTTCCTCCACAACAAAAATCATATCAGCTGAATGTGGCCAGAACTATAAGGAAAACTAGCACTTCTCAACATAAATTAGCTCAGAAGCTGTCAAATCTGAGTATTTCCAAGCCACACACTGACTTACTTAATATGGGTGACCTCAGCACTGTTCCAAGCATGATGTGAGGACCAAGATGAGGCTGCTCAGCACATAATGAAAGAAAATTCCAAAGCTGGACTTATACTAGCAATAAACAGTGGCAGAGCCACTTTTAAACACTCAAAGTTAATTTCCTATTCTGCTAAACCAGTCCCTGGTGCTGCTGCAACCTGGAGTAGCTCATTATCCTGCACAATTCCCACGCAGCTCCAAAGCACTGACACAAGACAGGGACTGTTCCCAGCAGCCAGCTTGGCTGCATCAATCCTGTTTTGGGCAGCAAGACAGGTCAGTGGTGAGGGTATCAGCCATTGTCCAGCTATGCTCAGAGAAAAGTTCTAGGTAGGTGTGATTTCTGAGTGCTTCTGGAGCCTGTAGCACCTACAAGGGGTTAAGAAGGGTGAAAGTCTCAGTGAAATGACTTAGGGAGTGTGTGGTTGGCACTCTTGGCTCCACGTAATAAAGCTCTAGGAAAAATTTACACTAAAGGGTGGTTAACCAGTCCATGAAGAGTCTACCTTGGCCTAGAGCAGGGTGATGGAGTAGATAATCATGCCAGGAGCCTTTCAACCCTCTTTTCTCTGGCTGTAAGATAAGATTTTGTGAAAGTGTAAGTCCATTGAAAATAAAGGAGAACAGTCCCCAAATGAGCCTTTGTTGACAATCGTTTCTCTGCTCTACAGAGTGGAACTTTTCCAGTTGAATAGGAGAGGAAAGTACAAAATGACCCTTAGAAAGGACTATGATGCCAGATGTAGGGAATATACATAATCATTGCTACAATTAAATGCAAAAATTGGGGAATAAACTGATGAAGGAAAGGCATCTGAATTCTGCTTTAAATGGACATTGAAGTGCAGCCCTAAGTCCACTGGATATGACACTTATGTTTGATTGTGCATGTTGTGCACAGAAAGGGTCTGACTGATCACAGTATGACTTCAGTGTTACATTGGGATACCTGCAGGAGAAAAGTCAGATCTCAAAGTATTAATCCAGAAATGCAGAATTCAAAAATATATGCCGGGCACATGTAGAGATGTGTATGTATCCATGAACTTGAGCCATGTCAGTATTCCTAACTTTATGACTCTCCGATATAACAGATTTTTTCTGATGGTAGAAGCATTACAGTTCACCTATTCAGAATCATAGAGTGGTTTGGGCTGGGAGGGATCTTCAAGATCATGTTGTTCCAAGCCCTTGATATGGGCAGAGACAGCTTCCATTACTCCAGGTTGCTCCAAGACCCATCCAGCCTGGCCTTGGAATCCTTACAGGGATGGGGCAACCAAAGCTTCTCTGGGCAACCTCTGTCAGGGCCTCACAACCCTCACAGGGAAGAATTTCTTAATAATAGCCAATCTAAATCTATCCTCTTCCAGCTTAAAGCCATTCCCCTTTGTCCTATCACTACATGCCGTTGCAATAAGTGCCTCTCCAGAATCAGCATTAGATAATTTCTCCCTTTACTGCAAGCAAAGGAATTACTCTGGAATAATTAAAGGAATTAAAGGCATCCAACAGAGAGCAAGTGACTGCTTTTTCTCCTCGCACTTCTGGTATCAGTAACTGTGACCAAACATCCTTGGCATGACTCTGGATTTGGCACAAAATGCACAGCTTGAGAATTAGTCTGTGTGCATCCTTCACAACTTTCTAAACTCATCACACACCTGTAAAATTCGACACTGAGAAAATCTGAGCGTCCCAGGGAATCCACCTGGAGGGAGGGATGGATGTTTGGAACACAGGTTTGCTGTTTGTGGCACCCTGAGTGTAATGGAGGAGCAGGTCTGGCAGGGTCAGGCACAGAGCTCTGGGACAGGGATAAGGCAAGGAAACTCATCTGGAATTGTTGCTGTTGGACATGAAAGACTCCAAAATACTTCAGAAGGCAAATAACAAAAGAAGGCTTTATTGTCTGATTCTTGCTACCTTTTATAAGGTGTTTCCATACAGACTTAACATGATTGGCGAACAGGGAAAACACTTCTCTAATTCCATTGGACAGAGCAGAGAAACACAAAGGCACCAGCTGCACACAGTTGTTTTGAGAAATAAGAATTATTTACACAGATTGTTTTGAGCAAGAAAAATCTCCCGAGGAATTGTCCCTTGGGAAAACTCAACACTACTGACAGGCTAAAACTTTAGACTCAGAAATGCTAGTCTCACAAGGAATCAGTCTGTGAGGGAAGAGTTTCTGCTCATCCCAATTCTCCTCATCACAAAAAAAGCCAACAGCACAAAGAAGCAGAACTCTGGTAGCACAGAGAGAATGAAGGATCTCCCATGTCCCCTGTCCTACTTTAAGCATCAGTGCCTGATGGTGTTTGGGATGCACAGGGCATTGAGTATTTGCTACTCCAACAGCTTTGAGGTGTACATCATGCAGGTCCTCAGCCCATGCTGAAGACAAATTCCTGTGATGGTAAATAATAAAGAGCCAGAGGAACCCTGGGGACAACAGCTCTGTTTCCCTGCCCAGCATGCCATTTCAGAGACCTTGGAATTCCTTGAGAGCTAAAGAAATTAAAGCAAAAGAATTGAAATACCCCTCCGTAGGGCGCTGAGACATGGAACGCTTTTGCCGGCTTGTATTTTTCATCCTCTGTGGCTGTTTCAAAAATCTCTTTAAATATTAAAGACAACAATATTTATTTTAGTGATATAATGTGTGCAGTGCAGTGAGATTTCCATTTGTGTGTTTAGCACAAAAAACAGTTTGAAGTCTCTTATATAAAAGTATTTTTAGACTGGAAAAACAAAGAATGCTGGAGCTTTTTAGTAACAGCTTTCTGAGGTTTTTAGGGGTTCTGCCATGTGGATCTTCTCCAGGCCTAGATTTAGTAGGTCACATTTCCAAACTGCACAGGTGAAGAATGAGTCCAACAGTTTGGCTTCACTGTCTTTTTGTCCCAGTGCCTTGTCCCCAGGAGTGATCTGAGCTCAAACATTGAGACAACAGTGGTGTAAAAATGACATTCACAGTTCACAGAGGAGAAATCAACTGATACTCTCAAAAGTCCCACTCTGATCTCTTCTAAATCTACCTTTAATCCAATACTTAGCTGAGGATGTCCTTACCTTCTTCCACCGAGTTGCCAAAGTGTTAAACCAGAATTATTGTTTTAGATACCAACAGATAATATTAGATTATCCAAGTCTAATATTCTATCTCAGACCAGATCCCAATTATGAATTTTGTTGATATTCTACTTCAATATTTCACATCCTTGCAGTATGAATTTGCACAAAGAATCAGGTCCACATAGGACTAAAAAATAAAGCCAAGCAACAGCTCTAGGCTGATTCCAGATGAATGCAAGAAAAATATCACTGGAATAAAATATTTGCTCTAGTCATTTTCCTTAAAAAATTGGTGGCAAGGCGTTTTAAAGATTAATTCACCACAGCTTCCCACTGGAAGGGAAGGCAAGTGATTATTGATATTGTCTGTCTCTTGATCTGCTAAGGCACTTCCTCCTGCATTAGAAGGAACAAACTTAAAAGATCTGCTAGGTAATTAATACCTTTCCTTTGCTCCAGAAGGCTTTTGCTTCTTTGACTCTCTTTGACAATTCAAGTACTCACTGATATAGCAAATAAATTATAAAAAACTTTGGTATAGAATACTTCTCTCCATTCCAAGCTTTCTCTTTTGGAACTGCCTCGCCATCTGCTCATAAGGATCATCTCTTTTAGCAGAAGAGAAATATGGGGATCAGTGACCAAAAAGGATTGTGCTGCCTGGGGTCTTGTGTCCTTGTCATGGATGTTGTGACAGACTTCACTTGTAACAGAGGAGTAGCAATACATTTATCTTTATAAACCAGAGATTTAACAGAGTTTGGTAGCAAATGGGACAGTGGTTTAGCAAGACTGAGTGGTAGGTATTCTTTATTTTTACTGCACAGAGGACAAGGTCAGACAAAACCGTGAGGGACATCCTCCCATTGGGTCATGAGGTTCAGATAGGACTTCTTTATGTTCTAAATAGAGTCAGTTGTTTATGTCTGAAGCATTATTGTGCCTAATCAGTCCTTCACATCACTTAGCTGAGATTTCAGAGTTTCAGTGCTTTTATTGCAAACTCACTGAGTATCTTACATAATAAGCATTCTCCAGTGTGGAGGAGTAACCTTGAGAAGAGTCCATAGTCAAGGGAAAGTCATAATGTGCACCCTGCTGATGTGCAGGAGAGCCCAAAAACCTCTGGGCTGTCCACTATTTGTGGAGAAAAATAACTGATTTACAGCGATATTTGCACACTGACTACAGAATTTAGTTTCTCCCACACTTGGCTTGAGCCAGACCCTGACCAGCACATTGTCTGGGGGGGTGAGGGTACACTGCCAATCCTTGGCTATTGTGTTTTTATCTGTCTCCCTCAAAGCCACTGTGAGCTGGATCCATCACAACCAGACACATCCCTAACATCCATCACTGGTGGCTATCACTTAAGTGTGGTTATGGGAAATAAAGGCTGTGGAAGAATTCAAGCTAGATTTTGTTCTCCTTCCCTCTCAGGACTATAAGGATGAAGTTCTGATGCTATCCTAGTATAAAATGGGTATGGATTCTGTTGGCAGAAAATGGCTGGAGAGGGAAAAACAAAGTTAGGGAAAATACATATATTTCCTATATTTGAGTGCTGGTCTAGATGACCTTCAAAGTTTCTTCCAATCAGAACTGTTTTCTGATTCTGAGATAAAAGCTCTTATTGTAGCATGGAAGGTTCAAATACATGAGTGAGTTAACGCAGGGTAAAAGGTTTCTGTGCATCAGCTGACCTGAGGTAGCTGCCCCTGTGTGTACTTTCATCTTGCAGTAAATCTGAGTTAATTTGAGTCACAGCAGCCCTCTTTCTTTAAAAGAATGTGAATGATTCAAATAACTTCACATTTGCTACAGGCAAGAAGCTTGTGCATGGGCTGTTGCCATGGAAACCTGCTCACAGCTCTTAGCACAAAGGAAATATCGTTACTGTTTCATTAATTACTGTATTAAAGCAAGTCGCCATCTGAGATCAGTGCCTGTGGCACTCAGTACACAGTGAGAAATACTCTTTGTCCCAAAAAACTTCTGATCAAAAGAGGGAGCTTCTTTACAGCTTTGCAGGGAAAAAAAAAAAAAAAATGTTTATTTTACAAAGTTAAGAATTGAACCAGAGTCACATAAATCAAAATCAACCCACTCTGCCTGAGGATCAGCCAAGTTATTGCCAAGGAAGTCCAAGGCTGGAGGTCCACAGGGACTTGGCTGACAGTGACAGGGGTACCAAGGGCTGCCAGCACGCATCTGAAAATTGAGCCACGAGCTGTGTTTCTGGGCTTTGTGGGTTTTGTTTTTGTACAGAACTGAGCTCTGTAACTGCAGTAGCAAATACAGTCTAATAACCAACCAATTTCCTATAATGGCACTTCATATTTCAGCCTCTATTCATTTTCTTCTTATTGTCAGCCAGGAGGTAATGGCACTGTTTGCTCTTCACAGCAGAGATGCACCCTGGCACATCGTGCCTCTGAGAACAAAGCACAAAATTGAAGTTGGTAGAGTGTAATGAGTGACATTTTCATGGTAAAATGGGGTTTAGCCATCATTTCAATTATCACAGAGCTGTCATGTCAGTGATTTCAGAGAAACGGGGTTTGGACCTGAGAAATCTGCTCTCCTCCACTAGCTAGGAGAGGTTTAAAAGGCTGCTTGCACCCTATCAATGCTGCTGGGAGCCAAGCTGATGCTTTCCCAAATGCAGCTTTCAGGTGAAGTTAGGATATTATAAATACACAAGCCTCAAATCCTGCTTTCCTTCCATAAGAGACTGGCAAGGAGATTTTTTTTGAGTCAGGATCTTCATCTGACACTGCTCAAGAGTGGCCTGCAAAAGTCCATGGTGGAAAAAGAGATCTCACTGAGAATTTGCTAAAACTGAGAAATTCAGATTTATTGTGTGGAGAACACTAAAGTGGCACTTGTTATTCAGGAGGAAGAGTGCCAGAAGGTCCTTTTACTCCTCTTGCAGTGTCAGTTGAGATTACAAATTTCTCTACATTCATTTACAAACAATAAATGTAAGTTTTTCTATTTTCTTAGCAGCACTCTGTGAGATACATCAGGAGTCACTTCAATTAATGAGAGAAAACCACCATCATTAATGGTCACAAATCAAAAGTCTACACGAGGCCAGTCCCTGGTTTAGAAATGAAGAGGAAATCTGTGTCTCTGATTCTCAAACTTTCCTCTGAAATGTCCAGTTCTCCCTAACATGAAAGATAGGGCACAGCACAAATCCGGTTTGCCTTAAATCCAGCCTGGTACTTCTCACACTCTGATGTTTCCCAGGAGGGAAAAAAAAAAAAAAAAAAAAAAAAAAAAAAAAAAAGGGTAGAAAAGACCTTTACCATGCAGTCATTTTCATTGCAAAGGACTCTGCAAAGATTTCTGAGCCTTGAGGATCCAATGGACACTGAAAAAGGTCCAACCAATTAACTCCAGACTTGAAGAGGCAAAAGTGTGTCAGCACAGAGTTTATGAGCACCTGAGCTCTCCAACCTGGCTATCAGCTAATTACCCCTGCAAGTGTGTCTAGCCAAGGTCCTGGAGAGGCTCTGTCTAAAAATGTAACTGCAAAGATGTGAAGTGTCAGAGAGTCCCATTCCTGCATCTATAAAACTTCACCCCAAAGTCTGGATGGAGCCAAGTTTTAAAGGCCAAGTGATTCAAACTGTTGGGGAGAAATAGAGTGGGAAGGGATCCTGAAAGAGGAACTCCACAGGGAGGAGAGAGAGATGTCCATGATGATGGACTCCAAGGTGCACTGAAAGGAGGGAAAGAGTCTCTGGGATGGCTCAGAGAAACACCATTTCCCTGGGAAAATTATCAACTACAGATAGTTTTTTTAAAAAGTGACTGCTACTCACTCTCCATCCTATATCAAATGCTTATTTTCTACACTTTCTTCAGATTTATATACACTTACTTTACTTCTCCACTGTCACACTGTTGTCTTTTGGGTCTTTCCTTCCCACCTTGGCATCTTTCCTTCCAGTTTTTGCATGTCTGTCTCTAGACCCCATTAATACTTCTGATTATCTTATTTATATCATCACTTTTTAATACTTAAAACTTATGTGATTTATTGTAGCAGCCCTGAATGAAAACGATCTATTAGCACTAAAGAATTTCCTCTGGACAGTTAAAAGTAAGTTAAACTGGTCACTCCAGTTTTCTCACTGTTAGGCAGTTGGGTTCCTGAAGTATCAAAAGGTTGCATCACAATTCTAATTTAGCCTCCTCCTTCTTTCTTCAGGGCTTTCTATGGCTGCTTTTTTTTCCTGAGTACCCCACAACTCCTAATGTAGCTATTTTCACAGTTTTTTAGTGCACTCTGGCTGTTTTATAAAATTCATATTATCCTATTTCTCATAAGTCTATGAAGCATCATTTCAGCCATTAGAGGAACAGAGCAGAATATTATCTGTTGTGCCTATCCTTGAGATGATTATTTAGGTAAAAATATCAAGGAAAAATGTGTAGTTCTCAATAGTGATCATTTATAAGTGAGTGAAACTGGTGCCTGCAGCATTCCCTGTCTCTGTACTCCAGAAAAAAAAAGCTTTCGGAGTCTGATGGCAATTTAGGCATTCCTTTACCTGCTGCTGTGTCTGGGGGATGAAGAAAAAAAGACAGACCATAAAGAGTTGGTTAAATTGAAGAAAGATGTTTTTTCTCAGCACACTGAAAGGATTTCTTTCTCCTCCAGAGACTGCAGAGCTTCTTGGCCTTCCAGCACAACTTGGCAAAAAAGGGAAGAAAAGCCCTCTTGTGAGGGTTTAGCCAGGTATCAGGAAAATTCATCTGGCTTTTCCAGGTGAATTCACGTCTTCATCACCTTCTAAATCAAACGTCAGGGTGTATTCATTATGAAAGATGTGACTAAGTGCATTGGTCTGCAATGCTGGCTCCTCCACCTGAGGAAGTCAGAGAGCAAATCAACAGATTCAACAGAGTGAGTGACATTACCCCTCATCCTAACACTGACACACTTTTTGGTAAATTGAGTTGAACCCAACTCCACCCGGTTTTTTTAACTGGCTTTTTATCCACCAGAACAGGAGCCCTGGCAATTTAGAATGACGTAATGCACACATTGAAAGCACTTGAATTTGGGGAACATAAATGCCATCCCATACTCTTGGTGGCTGTGTACATGGAGTAATGCAGCACCATTCAGACACAGATGGGGTTGCTCAAATATTCTTTCCCTGTGAGGCAGGGAGGTCACGGCAAGTGGAAACACAGAGACAACTATCTGTGGGAAAAGGAACAGCTTTAAAGGCAGCTCGGGTTTTCAGCAAGATGCACGAGTCAGAACTGGCACAAAAGTATCCTGTCCATCCATCCATCCATCCATCCATCCATCCATCCATCCATCCATCCATCCATCCACTGTAGGGCTGGAACACTGTGTCTGCTCAGTGCATTTCTGAGGAGGAGTGAGGAGGAAACATCTGAACGTCACAGGTGTCTTTTGAAGCATTTGCCAAGGGGCTGGTGGGGATGCACAGGCAATGCTCAATCAAATGCTGCTTTCAGCACTCAGCTACTGAAATTGCAGTCAATGGCAGGGTAGCCCAAAGGAAAAGGCTCCTGCAAATCACACAGTGTCGTTACTCTGATTTTCTCCAACCCCATGGCACCTCTTCTTTACCTTGACCTTTAAAATTCCCCAGTTAATTCCTCTGCAGGTCCTTAGAGGTGGTACTTCTCAATAATTTGCTGGATGAGGTCCTTAGGGCTGAGGGAAAAGAGGTTTTGTTTGGGTTTTCTTTTCAGTTGACCCAAAGTAACCTAAAACAAATTCTCTGTGAAAATGTATTTTTCATTCAATAGCACCTTGTTGCTCCTGAGGTAGACAAGCCAAGTCTTGTTTCATAAGATCCCCACTGTAAACAGAGGAGCTTGCACTGAGACAGAGAACACAAAGAGAATTGGACAATGACAAATTTGGGCAAAAAGGTCTCTATTACAGTAATGCCACCTAAAGTCAAGGTTTTGCTGTGCCACAGCTGTGTAGGGACTGTTTAGAACAGAACATCATAATCTGAAACTTTATATCCATAAATAAAATGGGTTCAAACACAAGGGTCTGTATCTAAATATTGTAGGGGTGGAGGGAGATGTGGGGTAGCAGGATGTATCAGGACAAACTGCAGAGCTCTACTCCAGAAAGAGACCCCCAAGACTGACAACCTAAAAGGATGTCCCAAGTTTTCAGCAAAAGAAAGCATTGTTTCAAAAATCTCTCGTATGCCATTAGTGAGGAAGGTGATGATGGCATTGACTTTTCTTGATACTGCTTTTTAAAAAAGCTTAAAAAAGAAACATTTTTTTATTGGGAAAGTCACAGACAATAATATAAATAGTAGGGGAAATTTATTATATAATGAATTGTCATTAGATGAACTCATGGGAAAGAAAAACCTGATTAATAACTTGTATTTACGTGCACATATACAATTCATAGACACAAATATATATATATGTCTTTGCTTACCTTTTTGACAAAAAAACAATCTAGACACAGCAATTGCTAAGAGGTACTATGAAAAGACATTAGTTTTAAAGAGATATAAATTCTGACATGAGACATCCTGGTTTATCTAAAGGTGATAATAACAGCTTACACCACATCTACATATTCTCAGCTTTCATGCTGGTTTGTCAAGCAGAGACAGGAAGCATCATGTCACTAATTTGAGGGATAAAATAGCCAAAACTAAATAGGGAGGGAGGAACGAATACGAAAAGCAACAGAGGAGACGAATGCCTCACAAAAACCTAACTTTTGAGTAGTTACCTACAACCCTGCTGTCCTGGGACTTGCTGACAGTTTCATAGGCATTGCAAAACGTTTTTTTCCCTGCTACCGTGCTTTGCTGGATCCAAGGAGAAGCAAGGCCATGGCCACGACCTTGCCAGACTTTCCTGTTCAGGTGGGAGAATCTGTGAGGAGGTTTTCACAGTGGATAACCAACAACAGGAGGCACAGAAATTGAGCACACATTTGCTGACATCCTGGATGCAGTATTGCGCTGGGTGGACCCTGGCTGGATGCCAGGTGCTCACCAAAACCTCTCTCTCTCCCCTCCTCGGGTGGACAGGGGAGAGAAAATATTACAAAGACTTTTGGATCAGGTTAGGGAGAAGTAGATATCACTCAGAAATTGTTGTCATGGGCAAAGCATACTCCACTCAAGGAAATTGAATTGATTATCAGTCAGAGCAGAGGAGTATAACCAACCTTAAAAATTCCTTCCCCTTATCTCTCCCTTCTTCCCAGGCTCAGCTTCACTCCTGATTTCTCTACCTTTCCTCATCTCAGTGGCACAGAGGAAGGGAAAGGGGGATTATAGTCAGTTCATCCCATTGTCTCTGCCATTGCTTCCCCCTCAGAGGAAGAACTTCTCACTCTTCCCCTGCTCCAATGTGGAGTCCTTTCCATGTGAGACAGTCCTCCAGAAACTTCGCCAACAGGAGCCCTCTCCATGGGCTTCAGTTCTTCACAAACTGCTCCAATGTGGGCCCCTCCCAAGGAGTCAGTCCTTCAGGAACTCAGATCCATCACAAATTCACAAGCTCTGCCAGCAAACCTGGCATGGGCTCCTTTCTCCACAGCCCACATCACCACATCAGACAAAAGGGAATCTTCTGCAAGGTTGTCACAGAAGACAACACCACAGCCACCCTTCAACCAAAACCATGGCATAAAACCCAACCCAGCTCATGGACACACTGGGCAAAGGATGTGCAGTGAAAGAAAAGCCAAGAGCAGAGGCTATCTAGTCTTATGTCCACATTCAAAACAGGCCAGAAGGAGGATGGAAGGGATTTACAAGATGATCAGCATTATTTCCTGGGAAAATTACAGAGCAAAAGCTTCATGTAATTTATTTCCAGGCACCTAAAGGACAAGAAAGTATCACTTGCTGCTGAAGAGAGGGTGAGAGAACTGGTATGGTTTATCCTGGAGGAATTAGGACTTTGGAGGGACTTAAAAGCACCATGTCATACCTACAGGGACAAAGCTGGGATTCCAGTTAGGAGAGACTGAATTTCTCAAATCTATGTTTCTCTCAAATTTTACTTTTTTGCCGTCCTCTGTAAGACTTCTAGGACAGACCTAGAGAAGATCTGTGACTGTAAAACTCAGGATTAGGCCCAATTTTACCAGCAATAGGGTCCAGATCCCCACCCCACAGGAATTAGGAAAGGGAAGAAATATACAAGGCAGTGAGAGCATTTGGTAGTGTAAGATAAAATGTCCTAAGGTCTCCCTTGCCTCAAGATGCCTTGGCATTCATTCCAAACACTTGTTGAAGGAAGAAAATCTAGTTTTAGGCTAAAAAGAAACATGTTCTGCTTGTTCCAGTTGCCTGCATGTCTTCCCAAGGGTTTCTCTCAGTTTTGAGTTGCTGGCCTTGCCTTCTGCCTCAACAGCAAAGGGATAAAGTGCCACCAGACCTTGGCAGATTCATGCACATTGCATGGTGTCAGAAGAACAGACCTGCTAAAGAATAATTGCTCCTGATAGCCTATTGACTTTGATTAGGAAACAAACATTAATATCTTTCTTCATTCAAGCCTCACTAGTAGAAGGGAGCCACCTTAAGTGTTCTGTTGTCTGGGATATTAGACCAGGAATTAGAAATGACAGGATGGACAATTTGGCAGCAAGTGTTTAATTAGGCAATAAATTAGAGTCCCTGAGAGCACAAGTATCTATGGCATCTCTCTCCTTTTGAAAATAAATCATAATGTTTGTCCAATGTACAACACCCTCTTATTACACACTACAGATGGAGCTCCATGCCCTGTGCTGTTGGTTATGCTAAAGTCATATTGACAAGGAGAAAATGAGATTATTAACGTCATAAGTGTTCTCTGCTGATGGATCTGAGGGACCTTCCAATATGCATCCTAAAGTAGGATTATGTTATGACCCTTCCCCCAGGTTTACAGACCCAAATCCAGCCATTTCATGGTGTATTTTTCCTGACTTTACCATATATTCATGATTTTAGCACCTCTTTTTGAGAAGGATGAAGAGCTGGAAATGCCTCTCAGATTCCTGAAGTTCCAGTGGATGGGATGCCAAATGTCAGATCATATGCTGATATTGGATATCAGATTGTTTGGTGGCTCACTGAGTTACAGTGAAGAGAAAGGTAGATGTTTGTAGCTCAGAGCCATGCAGAGTCATGTTTTCTAGCTAACTGAGTTCTGTGTCCTGCTCGGGGTCCTCACACTACCATGCTGGAATGAAGACAATGTCATGGTCCTTGGCCAAGAGCAGAGGATAATGCAGATATGGTGGCAGGACAAGAAGAAGGGCAATTCATTGAGCCTCATGGAAAATAAGGGAGAATGGACAGGTTAACAACCTGATTTGTCTGTCTTTGATTCATTCAGAGTCAAGTTTTCAGGTATTCAATTCTCTTTCAAAATTTTTGCCTTCCTATCTAATCCTTCCTTCCTTCCTTCCTTCCTTCCTTCCTTCCTTCCTTCCTTCCTTATTTTGCTTGTCCCCTTTATTTTGAGGCTTTTTTTCTGTACATTTTCACATGAAAAAAGAGCTGCTTCTGAATGAAACACTATGAAGGCTCATTTGTACAACACAGACATGAAGTTTCTTCATTGTTTTGGAAAATATTACCTAACCCAAACAAAACTATTTGCTGGATTTCCCTCATTCCAGAAAGAGTTTTGCTGTTTTCTGAAATTCTGTGTAGTAGAGCACAGTGTCTCCCCCAGACTTCTGCATACTCAAGATGAAGCCTCAAACTGGTAATTCCTCCACCACTTTGCCTGTAACAAGCATTGTCTTATCCCATGGACCTTATTTAATCTCCCAGAGGAAATTGCAGGCTAAGGATATATAAAATCAAAGTTGTACAGAAACTGTTTTGACTAACACTTATGACAACTAAGAAGAGCTTACAAGGAAGAGAAAAGTGATGCCCAAAGCCAGGAAGGGAGCAAATGACAACCAGAGTCCATCTTTTACATGGGAGGACTGGGCCAATGCTCAAAACTCTCCTGTCCCTCAGTAATCTGTAGCATAACCATGAGGGGTTTTTACACTCTTCTGCCTTTGTGAATGAGCTCTGCTGTGCATGGCTGCTGAAAGGTTGTTATAACTGCTGACCACACAAAGCCACTGCTCATCTCTGGACCATTTTCCTCATCTTTCATCTCCTTTTGCCTGGCTGGTGTGTTTGAACTCACCATTCTGAACTTGAGCTCCCTGGGCAGAGCAGGTTTTAATTGATGGGTTTGAAATGTGAGTTTAGAAAAATAGTGCCTGAGAATAAGTCTGTCAAAATAAACAACATTCACTCCATGGTTACAGCATCCATCAGTCTATGGGGTTAGTTCCATATCTGTCATTTTGGAGAATGGAAGAGGAAAGAATCTGGAAACACATCAAAAAACCTCCTGCCACCAGAATCATGGTAGATTAATCAGGTTGGCAGAGATTCTGCACAACTCCCTGCCACAGCCACACTCGTGTGGTGATTCCCAGACAAAAATGTACTGTCAAGAATAACATCAGCAAAATATCTCAGTAATTAATGCATTTGCAGAGCTCCTTGTGCTGTTCCTTTTAGCAGGCTGCAGTTTCTATGGCTTTGCATTATTTATGTTGATGGTTAAAAGGATGTTTAGTGGTGTAAATGACACACTTCTGGGATGGTGGGTCTATTACACAACACTTGTGTGTGCAACAACACAGACAGAATCTCATTTTCCTAATCAGTCAGCTTGCAGGTCCCTCAAATCAGAGGTGACATGGTGAGAGAGAGCCAGGATCAGATTTTCATTTTCTTTTCAGTTAAAGCAATGGGAAGCATCCTATCTAGATTGTAAATGGCAGGGGGAAAAAAAAAAAAACAAAAAAAAAAACCAACCATAATTCTTCACATGGTTAATCTGTGAAATTTCTAGTCATAAGCAATAAATAAATGTTGGAAATACTTTACTAATCTGTAGGAGAGATCCCCCCATGCAATCATTTTCTTGCAGAACCAAGCATGTGAAGGAAGAAAGGGTGAAAACAAGATGGATAAATATATATTTTTTTAGGTCAATACCCCAGAGGCACACAGAGAAAAGAGGATGAACATAAAATCCAAGCAGGTGCACTCAATGCTATTAAGGCATCTGGTCATGCAAATGTTACAAGCCCTTATTGTACATTACAAGTCTTGTTACTGCATTGTGAACCAGAAGGAAGGGGAAAGATGGGTAATTCATGTTTCATCTATAAAAATAAAGTGTCATGTTGCTGGATCAGCCCGGCCCAGATGCACACTTGGTCAGTGCCATGATCTGCCCACTGCCTCCTTCATGGATATTAACTTTCAGCTGAACACCTTTATCTGTAAATTATAGAACACCTTTATCTGTGAATTACAGACCTTGCTGTGGACCAGGGCAGGAGTGGGGTTGGTGAGGGCAGCACACAAAAACATGCCCTCACAGTTAAGGGGTTGGCAACCAAAGAGGAAGGACTTGGAATTATCCAACTCTATAAACTGATAATCTGGACAGGACAGAGGTGGAAATAATTTATGCACTTGTGCATTTCAGAATGGGAAAAGTCAGGAAAGAGTCGGGAGCACGAGTCTGATGAGGAGAAACTGGGGGAGCTGGGAGGGTTCAGCCTGGAGAAAAGGAGTCCTGGAGGGGATCTCATTGCTCTCTACAACTCCCTGAAAGGAGGTTTTAGCCAGGTAATTGGTCTGTCCTCTCAAGTAACAATAGGATAAGAAGAAATGGCCTCATGTTGAACCAATGGAAGGTTTCAACTTTAAGATATTAGAAAAAATTTCTTCTCTTGATATCAGGACAAATTTCTTCCCTGAAAGTGTGGCCAGACATTGGAACAGTCTGACCAGGGAAATGGTGGAACTGCCATCCCTGGAAGTGTTCACATAATGTGTGGATGTGGCACTTGGGGACATGGTTTAGTGGTGGACTTGGCAGTGCTGGGTCAATGGTTGGACTCAATGCTCCTAGAGGTTTTTCATCCTTAGTGATTCTCTGATTCTATGATGCAAGATGAAGATTACAATAAAAAGAGAATTGTCTGTTTTTCAGCTGTTAGCAGCAAGCATTGAACCTGTCATTCAGCAATCCTTTTGATGGAACAAGAGTTGCTACAAGAAGAAAAATAATGAAATGTTGTTTTCAAGCTGATGTTTAGGGATAAGAAAGGTTTTGTTTTGTTTCTTAACAAAATCTAAACGAAATGACATATTCTTGTGCCAGAAGGAACAAGATGTTCCTTTTGATCAAAATTGGAATATGGCATTTTATGTTCAGATTATTTTTTACTATTTTCCTTTCTTTCTAAGAGAAAATAATCAATTCCTAAGTGAAAACATCATTTTTGGCTAAAAAATAAAAATAAAGGTCCTTTCAGGAGTTGTGAAAATTACACGTATTATCTATTTTGCTCCATACACATTTTGAATGCTGTAATGTTTGCTGAAGTCAATCTGTTCACTAATAATTATGGTCACCACAAAAGGTGGGGAGTTTTTGAGAATCTACTTTTTAACAAGAAAAATAAGTTGCTTTCTTTTCTCCTGCTTAATCGGTAAACAACTTTAGAGTCCTTGTTCTGCCTTCTATGCCTTCATTTCTCTCATCTGTAGGATGGGCATTGTATTTACTCAGTTGTTGGGGGGCTTTGGAGGTGATAAATCACGCATGAGTGATTTGAACATTGAAAGTGTTACATAAAAAGCCACTTTTGCATTCTGGGGATCCTTCCAGCAGGTTTCTGAATGAAGAGCAGGTGAATAAAGCCAGACCCCCCCTCTCCTGACCAAAGGCAATTGTGTCAGTAGTTGCATCACATAATCTGTTATACACAATAAATTCAACCTAACCCCCTGTCCAAGCTATTGTCTCCATTCACAAGAGCAAATGGGGTTCATAATTTCCTTTATTCCTTTTCAGTGCCTGGAAATGGAAGTTCCTGGGATTCAAAGGAAGTGAGTTTTGTTCTGCTGCAATAATTCTCAACAAATCTACCACAGAAATCATTTCAGCTCTGCACTTGCTGAGGAAAACAATTATATCATTTCAGTGATTTATTAACCCAACAAGCAGAAGTAGCACAGCAAGGCTGCGTGTCTGTTGCCATGAATCTGGGAATTATGTTTTAATTAACCAATTTCTCTAATACATTGTCTAAGCTTCCTATAGGGGAATTGAAAAAAAACCCAAGCAGCTGCAAGGCTGAAAGACTCTCTAGACATTTAGTGTCCTTGTTGTGTTTTGGTCTGGCTTAGTGAACGCCCCTGGTGACAAATGCATATTGATGAAGCAAAGAATTGGCTAATTGACACATTAAATGAAAACTTAATATATTCTGCTGGTGGCAGGGGGAAATATTAAACTCACTCACAGTCAATTGTTATAAAATATTAAACACAAATATGGAAGTTGTATGAGAAGAGAACAAGGATTATCTTCAAGTGAATCAGATCTCTGGAATGGGGCAGGATAGCCACTTGGAGCCTGGGAGTTATGAAAGACACCACAAAATCTGGAATATGTAAGAACTTTCTACATATGATTGCCAGTAAACATCAACTAAACTTTAATCCTTACACACAAATGATAAAAAATCTGCCTGTTCTATATGTGGCACATAATTTATTCTGTGAACCATGGTCTGCTGTTGATTTGTCTTTGCCTGCTAATTAAGCCTCACCATTTCAATCCCAAACTCCTCTGAGGAGGTCTAAAGCTGCACACTGTGCTTGTGTAGCTGCCTCTGCAAGAGGTCCCAAGTGGGTCCTCATCTTTGTTTCATACTGCAGCCGAACTACTCCACAATATAAAGAACAGCCAGATGTCTTTGTTAGTTTTTAAATATTTAAATTATATTCACAAGTGTATATATTTCAAGGGAGGTTCAAGTTGGATATTAGGAATATTTTCTTCACTGAAAGAGTGTTTAAACATTGGAACAGGCTGCCCAGGGAAGTGCTGGAGTCACCAACCCTGGAAGTATTCAAAAAATTAGTAGATGTGGCACTTTACAATATGAAATTTAGTGAGCATGAGATTGTTTGGTGAAAGGTTGGACTTGATGGTCTTGGAGGTATTTTCCAATTTTAATGATTCTATGACTCCATGATTCTATGATATTGTATCTCTTCTGCCTTTTAAGCCTCATTTTTCCAAGCAACACAGAAGGGATCTTCAAAATTACTTTTAAATACATCCAAGTGTGGGCTGTCCAATGCTTCAGATAATTTCATCCAAAAAAATGTGAAGCACATTTTGTGTATCTCTGAGACTTAGAGCTGAGTAAATTATAGAACCTGAAACAGTGTCTGGCATGGTTAGGAGATATTTCAAAAAAGTTTTGATATATTAGAAGGCAACATTAATTTAGAGCATTGAGTTCTGAGCTTTTCTCCTTATCATGGCAAGTTTGATGCAAACTGGAAAGATAAGGGGGAATGGCATTAAAATTAGAGTGGGTGAAATTAGGTAGTAGAAAGAAATTCTTTGCTGTGAGAGTGATGAGGCCCTGGCACAGGTTGCCCAGTAAAGCTGTGGATGCTCCATCCCTGGAAGTGTCCAAGGCCAGGTTGGATGGGGCTTGGAGCAACCTGGGACAGGGGAAGATGTCCCTGCCCACGGCAGGGGGATGGAAGAGGATGGTGTTGAAGGAATCCCTTCCAACCCAATGCATCCTGTGATCCGTGATTATTGTGGTCTTCTCCTGATGTCCTGGACAGACACTTATCAGGGGTTGGTTTGCAGTACGTGTTCCAGACACGAGATGTCAGTGCATGATGCAGAGTATTGCACAGATGGTCCAGAGTGTGGTAAAAAAAGTAAGACAGTGGAGCCCGAGCTGTGTGGACCAAAGTTTTCTGCTCTCCTTACTGACACTTCCTTTGGAAACTTTTTTTGTTGAAGAAGGAATATGATTAGGCACATCAGTTAGCAACAGTGAGCTAAAGTATGACCAATTAACTGATCTCAAAACAGTGCACTTAACCATTCCTCCAGATTTTATTAATATATTGGGAGATTTGTGCTTGGCAAAATGCTGGAACATAAATCCTGTATTTTAATCTGAAGTATTGCTTTCGGAATTAATTGCAGAGATGCCACCGTAAATTATAGAAATTGATGAAGCTGGTATTTTTAGCTTAATAATTTTCCATTGGGAAATTGCATTTACCTCTAATCACAATCATCATGCTCAAAAAACAATATCGTTATTAATAATTACAAAAACAACACAATATCAATTTAAATTATTAACCAAGTACATGTCACATAAAAATGAAGATTGATTAATAATTATAGCACAAGCAGCCAGGAGAAGAATAATTACAAATTATTTTTCAAGCAAGCTCTTCATGAGCAAGCAGAGCTATGGAGGTAGGAATAATTGCAGGCATCATCCCAAGTGACAGCTGCCCTTTCTACCCTGGAACTGGACTGAGCTCAGCTTCCTCCCAGCTGTGTCCACACAGGAACCAGGGACAGGATGAGTTATGGAGCCTAGAAAGACATCTGCTGCAGAAATGGCCCTTTCAGACACCCACAAGGGATAAAAAGGGACAGATTTAATTTTCACTCCAGTGTTTTCTCAAGGCAGTTGAGTACTTTGTGTGTTCCCACATATGATCCTGACTCTGAGCTTTAGCCATACCAGTTTGAATTCCTGACTTTCCTGATTGTTCTTGCTGCGTTAGTGGGAAGATGCTTTTTCCTTTTTTTTCCTGTCTTTTCTATTTCCAATTGTGTGTTCAGTCTGTGGGAAGTTAAAACAGCTCACTGGGGTTACCTACCTTGGAGAATACAAATAAATCCAAGGGGTTAGTGACCTTACATTCAGAAACATGGAAGGGAGAAAAATGGAGTGTGCCACATCCTCCACTGGATCTGAGTTTATTTGGGGAAAGACATCCAGACACCCTGGTTAGTCTTACCTACACAGACAATAACAGCTGATTAAACTGTCTTCTCTCAGTGTGAATGGGCAACTTACTCTTTCTAATAATGTAAAAAGTAAAAGATAAAATGCCCCTCATCTTCAAAACAAACTGAGCAGCATCTCTCAGGAAGAATCATCGACCCTCTGAACAGCTACATCGCTCAGAAAGGGTCTGAAAAGAGCTTTCTTACAATCTGAGGAAGGTCTCTACAGAACTGAACAAGGATATTTCTCTGATTTTTCCTGTTAAGGTAAAAATGGAAGGAGGAACCGTGCACCAGTCAGGGAGCTCTGTGTGCAAAATGAGCTCTCAGAGAGAGGTAAAGCTCCTGCACTTACTCACAGAAGTCTGAAACCCTTGATGCACAAGCATGAAAAGTGACTTTTTTCTCCACACAGTCAGAAGATGTAATTCTGCCTTAACTAGAGCCTGGCACAGCAAATTAGTTCCTGCCTCAACACAGGGCTTCAATATTTCACAAGTACCAAAAAAAAAAAGTTTCTTTAATCTGTATTTCCTCCCATCCACAATTCTTGATAAACTGAGATACCGCACATTTTTTCCTACTCATCTCACACTATCCAGGCTCCATCTCACCTTTTCACCATCACATTTTTAACTGAAGGAGTAAGTTAAAGTGTGGACTTTCAGCATGCTCAGTGCTAAGTCTGGAGTAGCATTTTGATCCCAAAGAACCAGAAGAGTCATGCCAGTCTTCAGTGGGCATGAAAAACCCCATGAGGATGACAGGAGTTTGTGATATTTGTACTTGGAGCCCTGCAGAGATCTTGGTGATAGAAAGAGAAATTCCTGTGCATCCCATCCCAGCTGAGATGAGCATTTACAGGGCGGGTGTCCCATAGAAATAATCATAGTATCACAGAATGGCTTGGGTTGGAAGGGATATTCAATATCATCCATTTCCAGCCCTCTGACATGGGTAGGGACACCTTCCACTATCCCACGTTGCTCAGATTCCTGTCCAACCCAGCCCTGAACACTTCCAGGGATGGAGCAGCCACAGCTTCTCTGGGCAACCTGTGCCAGGGCCTCACCACCCTCACAGGGAAGAATTTCTTCCCAATATTTATTCCAAACCTGTCCTCTGTCAGTTTAAAGCCATTCCTGCTTTTCCTGTCACTCCAGGCCCTTGTCCAAAGTGCCTCTCCAGCTCTCTAAGCCCCTTAAGGCACTGAAAGGGGTTCTAAGGTCTCCCCAGAGCCTTTTCTTTTTCAGGCTGAACAACCCCAACTCTCTGAGTCTTTCTTCATGGGAGAGATATTCCATCCCTCTAATTTTCAGGGTCTCCTCAGAACGTGCTCCAACAAGACACTGTTACAGTGAGAATATTTATTTTTTTTAATCCATCTCCTTTCCTCACTATTTTTTGAACTCTAAGTCATCCAGTTCAAGGAAAATGTTCTGTCATGACAATGCCTTCCTAGAAAACACTCAGTTTGAAAATGCTCACAAATTACTTGAAAGCAATGGCAAACAAGAACTCCATCAGACAGTAAGCTTTGCAGAACAACCACATGGGTTAATTTGAAGTAACCTTACAATCCTCATGCTCAGATGTACTGATTTCATTTTCATCTTTCTTTGAAAGAAGAAAAAGAGAAGAAAAGTCTGTAAAAATGCATTCAGATGTAACATAGACTCAAATGTTTAACATTCATTGGGTTTTGTAGAAGTTTTAATACTTCTGAGAGCCAGGTCCCTGCTCACTCTCACTCTCTGTGCCCATCTCTCCCTGTGAGCACATCTGAGAAATTAGTACAAAGATGAGGCATCTTGATATCCTAGAATACTTTAAAAAATATCATTCCCGTGATTTCCCCAGCAGATGATATACAATTCCAGAATGATTCAGAGGCTAAGTTCCTTTGTGATGAGCTTTTTCAGCTGAAAACTTGGTACTCTAACTAATTCTAACTCAATAGTTTAAAAAACATGTGTGAACAGGATAGAGAAGCCTCATAGCAAAGACACCTGCCAGGAACACTTTTAGTGGCCAGCAGTGTGACTCTGAGCGTGTTGATGGATGGATGGATGCTCACTTCAAGATGCAAGCAAAATCACTTTAGACCACATAGCATTATAAACCATCTTCCACCAAGCTACTGTATAAATCACCTCAGAAACTGGGTGTCAGCCCAGGCTGTGGAAGAAATTCAAAATCAACCTGCCAGAGGGATCCCGCTCTCTCCCATGCAGAGATGGATGTGAAACGAACCAGGACTGATGAGCACAAATCCCTGCATAAGTCACTGTGTGGCAAGAGGCAAAGAGTGTGTCAGCAGAGAATGTTGTTCACAACCTCTTGTGAATCCCCAGCATCTCTGGAGGATGGCTGGGTCCCATCAGCTCCATGGAAAAACAGTCTTTTTCCATTAGGGGGAAAAAAAATAATAATAAAATAAAATTTAAAAAATTGCTGTGGTGGTCATAAAATGCAATATTCCTGGACAAACATGAGATGTTCTCTCTTTGTCACTTCTGACTGCTACTGGAGTGGCTGAACTTTGTAATTCTTTGAAAAGCAGATGAAATTTTGTTTCAGTCTGGAGTGCAACCAGGCTGCTTCATATTCATTCCAATTTATGGCTGGTTTGCTTTGTCTTCTTTTCATCTTCAAATTGTTAATGCCCATTTCATGTCTGACATTTTGGACTGGGAGAAAGTTGGTGCTGCCACATTGGGACAGACTGGTGAATATATCCACAAATTCTAGCTACAACCTGATTCATCCACCACAGACTTTTCCTCCCACTGACTCACATTTGAATTATATCATCAAATAATTATATAATAGACTTGAAATATACAAAATGTAAGGTAAACTTTTTGGTTAAAAATGTCTGTTTGGGGTATCAGCTCTATCTATTTCCTACCTACAGAATAACAGAAGTAAGAAAAATTCCTGCCCAGAGGCACTTACATATAAAATACATCAAGGAGAGAAGGGTGGTGGGTTTTTTTCTAATTCCATAGATGAGGAAAAGACACACATAAGTGCTAAAGGATGAGTCAAAAGATGCACAAAGCTGAGAACTGTGATCAGTCCTGCTGAGCTGAGTTTCCACACCACCCAAAAGAAGAAAGCAGAAAGATTTCTCCATTTCTGATCTTCAAGTTGATACCAAAAAATAAAAATGAAAAAAAAACCCACACCACTGCTTTATAAAAAAATTATGTTTTTCTAGTGAAATAAGTGCACTATTCCCTATCTTAAAAAATATATACTTTTAGGATAGAATTCACATACAACTGGTTTTTTCGTCAGAAATTTTGGCCAATTTCTAAATTAGCTGAATGAAAAAACAGACAGAAGTGAATATCAAGTTCCCACAATACATTTTAAAGGTTCTGAGAGTTCTTTCTTTTTTCATTTTAAGAATGCAAATCACAGAAACATTAGGAGGCATGCACAGAAACAGGAATCATTCCAAATGGAAATGTTCTCCTTGTCCACTGAATCTACCGTGAGGTAATTTTATCCTGCTCATAAATGTATCAGTCTCTACCTTGAAAAAGGAAGGGGTTTTGTCCATAATATTTTTTCTCTTTTGCCCAAAAAGAAATATTTTGTACATTGCAACTCTTAAATGAGAGTCATAGGTTCATAATGAGAACATATTTTTCAGTTCATTAAAGAAGTACCTATATTTACAGAATTTCTGGGCACCTGATGTTTGCATTACCTTCATGTCTTCAACCGTGCATGTCTTGATGTGAAAGATGGTTTAGTTATTGGTGACATTTCTCTTTTTTAAGGAACATTTCAATACAAAGCTTAAATACATAATCTTACAATCTTGAGAACTGATGGGTCAGCCGTAAGGAACCATTTCAAAAGTATGTGCAAAAGTCAACTTCTATCTCAGGGCTTGGCTTCAATGAATTTTGTGACTTCAGTTAAATCTCTCCACCATGAAATGCCTCTCTTGTTGCCCCTGCTGAATAGAAGTAGCAGCACAACAACCTTCAATGAAAGCTTGTGAGAACAAATCCATGAACTCTTGGAAGCGAGGGCAATGAGAGCAACTAAAAGACAATGTAGAACCACAAGCCTGTGAGTCAGCATATTCCCAAAGATCTGTTAGCCCTGCAGTGCTGACCTGCTCAGAGCCACTGATTCCCTCCACAGCCTTCCCTCCACTGTCCTGCTCTTGAGATCTTCCACCACCACCTACACGTTCCTTTGATGGAGGTTTGGCTGCCTGGTACCACGGCTGAGCTGGGTTTCTCCCCAAACTGAGCTGTTCACAGTAGGCAGCAGACACAGATCAAAGTTCCTCAGCAGCACAAACAAACCTGGATCTGGTGACAAAAAAAGTTTGGGGTTGTGCCCCAGGAGGGAAATAGAAAGGTGAAGACTGGTGGCAAATCCTAAAAGGTCAAATATGTGGTGCCCACCAACAGAAGCGGTACCAGGGCAGCTTCCACGGTGATTCTACATTCTTTTTGTAATTTTTGTGTCCACTGGAAATTGTGACCTGCTCTTGCAGGCCTCCAGGGGACTGAAAAGGAGAAACCTCCCAGTTCAACCTCTCAAGCCATGATAAAGTCCCTCCCTCAATGACTTGGCTGGTTTTCTCCATGTTGTGCTTCCAGAGAGCAGAGAGCAGCAAATATCTTGTGTTCTGGTCTCTGACCCTTGGCTGTGTATCTTTGGTCTGGGTTTTGTGATGTTCCATTTGTCAGCCCTCCAAAGAGAAGATCATTTAATCAGAGAATAGATAATCCAGAGTTGGAAGGGACACACAAGGATCACCAAGTCCAGTGCCTGGCAACACGGTTGGCTCCCAGATCTAGCAGGAAGATAGAAATAGTAACCTGCTCTACAATGACAAAACTCATTATACACAGGGAAAGATCTCATTTTGATGTTTTGTTTTTCCAATAAGAAGTCACTCTGCTCTCCCTGAGTAGGAGACAGCTTCCCAATCAGTAACAGCTCCAAGTTGCAACAGTGAGAGCTTTAAACCAGCGTCATTCACTTTTCCGGCCTGCAGTAGAGCAACAGGAGTGTATTCCTATATATAAAGACAAACATATTTGTGTGTGGATCTATACCAGAGATCTATACCAGAATCACAGAATGGTTTGGGTTGGAACAGATCTTCAAGATCATCTCATTCCAAACCCCTACCATGGGCAGGCACAGCTTCCACTATTCCAGTTTGCTACAAGGCCTCTGTAGGGATGGGGCATCCACAGCTTCTCTGGGCAACCTGTGCCAGGGCCTCACCACCCTCACGTGGAAAATTTTCTTCCTAATATCTAATCTAACCCTAGTCTGTTTCAATTTGAAACCATTCTCTATCTGTCTCCAATTCCCTTTGCACTTCCCTCCACAGTGAAGGGTGTCTCCAGCTCTCTCCACTCAGCAAAGTGGGTCACGGACAATCCTCTGTCTCTCTGTCTAAATCAAGATTAAAATGAAAGCCTCAGAGAGAGCCTTTTGGATGACCTGTGGTAAGTCCCACAGACAATATCAAGTAGAGAAGCTACCTGACAAGGTGAGAAGAGTCAAACAGTGTCTGATCTGCAGGAGCCAGGCAGTAAATTGAAATAAATGAGATCTCAGCTCCTGAAGTCACAGTGGTATTTGTCATACTCCAAGAAGTTCACGGCACTGTCTGGAGAGTACCTATGAATGACCAGGCTTTGACATCTTGGTTTGGAGTGAAATATTCTTCATTATGGTGTTTTGACCATAACATTAAGCTGTTTCAGTGAGGTTAAGGCCTGGGAGGCCAACAGACAGACAGACAAGATGATGTTGGAGCAATTTTAAGGAGAAGTTGTCTATACCATCATACAGATTTGAGAACTTAATCCCCTTCTCCAAAAAAAAATCTGAGGTTTTGTCTAGGGGACCATAATGCCTGAAATATCTGCCCTTCATTGCCCATATTGAGCTCCAAGCTGGGTTCCTGAACTTCACATACACAAACTGCTGAAGCGTCTGAGATTATCACAGGGGCATTCCATGTGGCGCAGGCAGTGATGAGTTTCAGGATGCAGCATTCCCTGTAGTTTTCCCTCATTCCAGGAAGCAGATGTGGCAGTGACCTGCCACCTGTACCTGGCCTTGAGGCTCACACCTCTCCTGTCACCCCTCTGCCCCATGCAGGTGTACCCCCCCAAATCAGTGCCAGCAGCTGACAGGCATGGGTTCTATCCCTGCTGTGTTTGCAGTGCTGCTGCTTTCCACCTCTCAGCCTCCTGAGTGAAGATTTCCCAAACTTTGGCTGGGAAGAGGGGTAGAACAGGACACAGGAAGGGGGAATTTGCAGACAAGGGCTGACACCCACGAGTTTCCCGTTCCTTTCAGTCTCTTCTCTGCCATCAGTGGAAATGTGACCTGTCTGATGTGTAATGCTGCCCCATTTTCTCCAGAAAAACTGTCCTTGACTTCCACATTGCTGAGCGCCCTCTCAAACCAATTGCATATCATCCACATATGCTGGGAAATATGGTCACAGCTGAAAGATGCTAATGACTTCTCTAAATTCTGCTAAGTGAGAGGCAAGGACAGCTTGCTAATGAATGACTAATTGAGATGTAACGTAATAATTCCTCAGCTGAACTTGCTTGGATTGCCAGCCATTTCTCTAATTTTCTTTAGGGAGACCAGACCTCAGAATGCATGTGACAAGTGTTCTGCAGCCATTAAAGCAACTGAGTGCAAACATTTGAAAAATGAAAGTACAAAACCACAAGAAATAAGAGCCCTAAGTTATAATTGGCTAAGAATAACCACTCCTGAATCTGAGTGCTTGAATTTTTATCCACCACAAAATTCATGTTTCTATCCCTTGCTCCTGGTGGCTGCAGGTGAAAGTCTGAACAGCAGTAATTTTGGAAGAGTAGTTAAAGATCTTGTCACTGACCTTGTTTGAGAGTAGAGAGGGTGGAGTTATGGCCACCTATGACAGCTTAACTAGAAATGCAGGTATTATTCACATTTGATGTATCTCTCAATTACTGGCATAGGAATAAAACATAAATTAGTTATTTTTGTAACTTTCCAGATCTAGAGAGTGGAACAAATTATTTCAGTTTCTGACTCTGTTACAGATTTAGGGGTGTCCTTGCTTACCTCATTGTGACCAGGATATATCTGCTAAATAAAGATGCCTACACCTGACTTACCTGCACTGACTCTTTGCAGACAAAGAACTGGAAGACAATTCCCAGCGAGGAGCACAGTGTGAAATGGTTTTTCATGGAATCCATCCCTCCAATCAACTCAGCGCCTCCTCTGGACTCACTCCAACAGCTCCATGTCCTTCCTGTGCTGGGTCTCCAGAAGTGGGTGCAGTTCTAGAGGTGGGGTCTCACCAGAGCAGAGCAGGAGGACAGAATTCCCTCCTCACCTGCTGCTCACTCTGCTTTGGATGCAGCCCAGGACACATTGAGCTTTCTGGACTGGCAAGTTTAAAATTGTTGAGTCATGTCCAGCCTCTTATCCACCAGCAACCCCGATTCCTTCTTGGCAGAGCTGCTCTTGATCTGTTCATCCCCCAGACTGGATTGACACCAGAGATTGCCCCAACCCAGCATTTGGCCTTGTTAAACACGATGAGATTCCCATGGGCCCATTTCTCCAGCTTGTCCAGGTCCCTTAGGGTGACATCTCATCCTTCAGGTGTGCCAACAGCATCACTCAGCTTTTTATCAGAAGCAGATGTCTAAAATGGACCAGGTAAACAGTACCTTGGAGAGTCTTTCCCTCACGAGTGACTGGAAAGGGAGTGTAATAAGACTCCATTTTCATGCTGTATTCATGCTAAAGCAGAAGAGCCAAATCCACTGGTCCTACATCTACACACCTGAGAAGGGACAATTGGTCATCCAGTGTGACAAGCCCACTGTGGTTTCCCATGAGACACAATTCTCTCAGGTGTCACCTGGCTGGATATTGCCTGTGTTTCAGTGGTGTGGTGGTCTGTGAAAAACAGGAGGGACTTTTGAGAAGACCTTGGCAAGAAAAGTAATAGCATTCCTTGGCCATAGCTGAAGAGTTCCTAGGAAAAATATGAGGAATTTTTCACATGGGCAGATAGTGATAGGAGAAAGGAAACAGTTTTAAACTAACAGATGAGAGATTTATGTTAAATATTAGGAAAAAATTATTACTATATACATGTTGAGGCTTTGGAAGAGGTTGCCAAAAGAGGCTGTGGACTCCACATCCCTGGAAGTGTTCAAGGCCAGGATGGATGGGGATCTGAGCAACCTGGTCTAGTGGAAGGTGTCCCTGCCCATGGCAGGGGGTGGAACAGGATGGTATTGAAGGTCTTTTCCAACCCAAGTCATTCTATGGTTCTATGAATCTCTGAAGAAAAATGTGCCCAGAAAGAAATACAAACTTCCCTCAGGGGCTCTTGAGTGCATTGTTATTAATGATTTACAATTCCTACTACACTGTAATGCTTCTCTTTTAATCGAGACTTAAAGAACCGCATTTATGTGCTCGATGTCAATTAAACACGAATCCAAAACTGTGATCAAATGGATACATCCATCCCCCCAAGACAGCAAACAGGCACACAATGAAATGAGGAATATCACCCCCATCTACTGCTGGCAGCTGACACTGGCACTGAGTTAAACTTTGAGCAGACTCAGAACTGGGTGTGGAGGGGAAATTGTACAAGGAGCAGCTGAAATCACTTGGTCTGTCAAGCCTGGAGGAGACTGAGGGGAGACCTCATTGTGGTTTCCAACATCCTAAGGGGACGAGGAGGGGCAGGCACTGATCTCTTCTCTGAGGTGACCAGTGGCTCAACTTGAGAGAAATCTCTGAAGCTGTGCCAGGAGAGGTTTAGTTTGGATATTAGAAAAAGTTTCTTCACCCAGAGGGTGGTTGGGCACTGGAAGAGTTGCCCAGGCAAGTGGTCACAGCACCAAGCCTGGCAGAGCTCAAGAAGTATTTGGGCACTGCTCTCAAGCACAGGATGGGATTGCTGGGATGTCCTGTGCAGGACACTGGTCACCAGTGTGTGACATCCCCAGATGTGCCTTACACTGCCACAGAAAGCACCTGGTCATGTGGTGAAACACATCATCCTCCTCCTGACTTATCAGAACCTTCAGCAATTCCATTGTAACATCAAGCAAGACCCTTCAGACACAGCAAAAGGAAAGTAAAGAGGGGGACTCCCCACCCTGATAAAATAATATCATTTGTGCTTTTCAAGGACATGTTGTCCTGGGACTCATAATGCAAAAACAGTAGAAGTAAGAAATTTAGGGGATAGGTCAGTTCTCAAAGGCAATGAGTGCCTCATCAATCATTCCATATTTCCAAATTTTTTCCACTTCATGGCATCACCAGTCATTTAAAAATATTCATAAATGTCACTAATGGATTATTGCTGCATCCTGAAAAAAAAATACCTCATTTATTTATGCAGGAAATGTCGATTAAATTGAGATAGATACTGAAACTAATAAGTACCCAGTAAAATGTAAAGCGCACAATTGATTTTAGATCCTCTGTTATATGCACGGCATGTAATTACCAGTAGTAAATCTAAAATGAAAATATAGAAGCTTATGAGATGCTACACTGCAGTAGTTCATTTAGATCCACATAAATTCAGGGGACACACATTACAAATGCCAGCACTAGCATGAAAGGACTAAGCTATAACTACAACCTTCATGGAAGGAAAACAAGAAAAATCCTTCAACAGCAGAAAAAAATATTTAAAAAATATATAATTCTCATCTGAGTTAGTCACAGTCTTGTGTTGTTGTTGACGGTGGGGGGTAAAAATGAATATATAAGTAACACACCTGGCAAGATGCAAAATAAAAATGCAAGGAGAGTCAAAGGTTAAGTTATCTTTATTTTCAAAAACCAAGAGAAATTGGTACATAGTAGTGCATCTACAACAACTAACAGCCAAATTCATCTGGTGCTTTTTATTGCAAAAGATGGTTTTGCAATACAGTTTAATATGTGTTTTGCAATGCAGCTTAATATGTGTTTTGCTTGCAAGTCAAGTAAGAGACTTCAGTGATTCATGCAAAGCTACATGAATTCATGCTCTGGTTCCATTTTTACACTGCACTTATCACCCTTGTGTCTGAATTCCTGACACATTAAGGTTTTACTCACATTCTACTCCATTTTTGTAGGCAAATTCTTTAGTCTCACAGTCTGCTTTTCTAAGCACAACATGGGCTTCTATCAGTGCTCTTTAATTTCTCTTGTCATCTGCCAGTATTTTGGAATGGTCTGTGTTGCACAAGATCACGTCTCTCCACAACATTGTCATTACATCATCCATCAGGGACAAGTCTGTAAAGAAAACAGAAATCTTTGTAAACTTTGAAGTTAATAAAGATCATCTTAAAGATCTTGGGGAGTTAAAATTTATGCCAAGGTCCAGTGAGACTTTCCAGGCATCCCTGCCCACAGAAGGAAGGGAGACACATTTCACCTGCTGAGGTCTTCAAACTACAGAAAAGCTGACCTTAAACAGCTGCCAGATGTTGGAGGATTTTGGCTTTGAATCCACATCCAGAGTGACCTGCCCAGAGCCAGTGGATGGAATTCAGTGGCCTTACACACACACATGTGTAGTGTCACTGTAGATGCTATAAAAGATTAATTCCTCTTTCCACCTGCCATTCCAGAGAACCACATCTCTCATGTCCTGTGGCATATCTGTCAGGCCCATCTTAAATAGCTGAGTTTATGTAATAGAGAGAGTTTAAAATTAGGGTGGATCCTCCAAAGGGCCTCAAGTTACAAGAGAACCCTGGATTCAGGCTGTTAATTGCTCTCCTGTCTGTACATCCATATCCTCCTCTTTCACAGCCTGGTGTCTGAGATATCACTACATTTCCTCTGGAAAGGCTGGGGAAAAAAAGTGTGCAAGAGCTCTTGAGTCACTGGTATCTTCACCCACCAGTAGGTTTTAACCATTAGCTGAGGAGATAATTCCCACTCTACTGGCTTCTGTTTAATGGGAGAGGGTACACAGAGCATTTCTAATGGCATTTGGCTGCCACACTGCACAGCTGAGGTTCTCATAGAAAGAGGCTTTCTCTCACTGGTTTCTGGTTTAGAGCAAACACATTGATTTAGAGTGGATTATTCATCCGAGAACATAAAAGGAATCAAAATCTCCAAGAGCCACAGTGGTTCCAGTGTTTGAATGGGAACAAAAAAACCTTAGACTCTGTATCTACACTTCATGGAGAGATAATTCAGAGACTTAAAAATATGAATAATAGGCTTGGCATCTATGAATGCAGAGTTCTGAATATTTTTAACAAGTTCTGGACACAGATATTATATGATCAAAGAAATATAAAGTAAGCAACAAGGATGAGCTATTCTTTACAAAGATAAAATATTTCTCAGTCACTCCAAAATTATCTTTGTGGATGGCTGGTCTCTGAGTGGTGATAAGCAGATGTGTCAGAAGACAAGAGTTTCAGGTTCATATATAAAATTTCCTTTAATCCTCCTAAGTAAATCAAGGTCATTTATAACTATCTTTGAAAAGGGGGAAGAAACAGAATTTTAGAAGGGAGTTATATCTTAAGAGAGTGCCTTTGAAGGATATGGGCAGAGCCACTGAGGCCAGGAGGTTGGAGTCTATCTGTCTTTTGTGTGTTGAAGCATTGCCCAGGATAGTTGGGTCCCAAAATGAAGCACATCCATAAAAACAACTCCATGAACAATGATTCTGATGGTGAAAAGAAGGTCAGCTGGATTCCAGGCAGGTATTTTTATGAAGAAAAAAGTGTCCTTAATTACCCACAGTAATTGCACCTTCCTCACTGCTCCACAGCATGTGCAGGACGAGGCCTTTGTGGAGAACCTCCACCAGCAGCACGAGCAACCTGTGAGGAGAGAAGTGAAAATAAATGAGGAATTCTGTCTTCTTAAAATATGTGCTCATCATTTGTCTTGGCTGGACATGATGCACCACTGGGTTCTGCCAGACTTCCAGGGAAAATATCCCTTTGGGCATCTCTAATGGATTCTTAGGAATCATGTAGGAATTTAAATACTCCTGAAATCTCTATATCTGACTCAAAGTTGGTTGAAATCCAACAACGTTTTTAAAAGGTGTTCAGTGAGACAAAATAGGGAACCTGGATAAAAAAGGACAATATCAAAACTAATCTTGTGTGACATCTCCACTGTTCAGCTATCTCGGTAAAACTTCAGTCATATTTATTCCCACTGGATATGGGTCTTCCCAGGCATTACAAAAATTTAGGAATACTAGAGCAGGTGGGGAAGCAAACCTGCCTTACTACTCACAAAGAATAGGAGAATTTAAGATTCAACATGCATCTAATTTTTAGCTAGCCTTTTCCCTAGATCTTCTATGGGATAAATATAAATTCAATCCTGAAATCAGGATTTCAGAAGATGGGAAGCTGGCTGAATCATTATGGGGATGAAAGACACATTATCATCATCTTCTCACTGGTAACAGAGCTCCCACCTTCCAAACCCCACCACTACAGCCACCTAATTTCGTATTCTGGCCTTAGATAAAACCACCCTTTTGTGCATATTCATTTATTCCCCCTACATCTCCTTGCATGTCTCTGTCTCAGTCTTCTGTTTTCTCTATTTTTTCAGAGCACGAGGGTCAGATAATTGGGACCTGAAGAATTTGTGCATAACAATCCATTTTATCCTGTTGATTCACAGCAAACCTGTGGCACTCAAATTACATTCTGCCAAGCAGACCTGTGCTGTAGGGGCTGGATAATAAAAGCATACAGGTGTGTGCCACCAGCATCTCCACTGATTTGCAAATTGGTCCCCAAGAGACGTCTTGGCAAATATTCCCCCAGCATCCGAGAGCTTTGCCTGATAGATGCTAAAACAAGCTAAAAGGGAAATGCTAATTTCTATACCCTGCACTGGTTTTAATTGAAGTCTGCCTGTTCTAAAGCCAAAGGGATGATAAGAGTTAATGTATTCTCCACCTGACAGGCAAAGCACCTTCTTCTGTGCATCTAAAAGACTGGAATTATGATCCTGAGAGGATTATAAATTTTAGCAACTTCTTTTGCCCGGTGCAGCAGAGTTTTCCAGACCTGTTCAGTGTAATTTCATAAGGATTTGCTGTTTTAAGCCAGAAAAAGTACGAAAGAGAAAATTACTGGGGTGAGCAATGGCCAAGAATGTCTTGAATGAAAAGGACCGACAGTTTTTGCATGGTTTCTTTAAGAAGCAAAGTTTATGTTCCATGCTGTGTGTGTGCCTCTGCCAATCTTTCCCCTTTTTGGACAAAAATCCATCCAATGTGATACAGAGGGAGAGATCTCAAAATTGTCAAGTTGTCAGAAGTTTAATAGAAACCAGGATCTATGATATGAGCTCATCACCTTTCAGACACAAGAAAGAGATGCTATAAAGGTTCCTAAAGCTTCAGAAGTTGTATCTCCATGTTAAACATCTGAGAATGCAAAAACAGGAGCTCCCACCCCTATTCTCTCAGCAGATAATCCAGGCTTCCTTAATTCCACCACCCAGGGCACAATTTGCTCTAAGGGCATCACAATTAGTCACAAAAAAAATCACTTTCAGGGCCACTCACCAGAAGGAAGCCATAAAGAGATGTAAAATATGCTCGTTATTAAAGCGTAGGGATGAGTGAGGATTCTGATTTACAAAATATTATTAGCTTGACAGGTCTGCAAATTTGGACTTGACAGTCCAAATAATGGAAAGGTGGTGGAGAGAGGAGTCTGAGGAATAAAGATATAAGCAAACCAGCAAGACACTGCTTTTGACGTCAACAGGGCCAGAAACAATGTCATCTGGTTAATAAACCCCCACAAAACAAAACAAAAAACTCAACAGCAGTGCCCTAGAAACTCCCACTCTGGTCCTCCTGCGAATCAATTTTGTACTGTGAGTCCATGGCCAGTGAGTGATCAAGGATAACAATCCTGTGTTCAAAATAAATGCATTTGTAGTCAGTGGCAGGAGTCACCAGCTTTAGATAACTTCAGGGTAAACTTCTCAGTAAGTCACCCCAGGCTTCCTTGGAAGTAATGAAGATGAAATTAATAAGATGGAGGATCTTAGAGCAAAAAAATGTACCTGTCTATTTCAGAGTGAGATGAAACACATCTGGAAATCCACTATATTGCAGAAATCAATGTAATAAAATTTATCCCACTCCTGCATCTGTCTGTTCCAGAAGGACATGTGGACCTGCTGACACCTGCAAGATAAAGAAACAACTCCTTTTCTTTGGCTGTCAGCTCTTGCTGACAAGACTTGGCCATTTCACAAGTGCTCTTTGTGCCAGTTCTAAGGTACAAATTCTGCTCTGTGTTGCCACATCCCTGAACTCCCTCCCTGGATGTTTTATAGCAGCCTGAAGAGTTTTCTTATGTTTAGCCTCCTTCTCTTTATCAGTCAATATCAGAAAGGTATTTAGCCACATCAGCAAAGTGATCCATCATGTGAAGCATCCTCCTGGCAGGAAAAGACATTACATTTATTTTCCTAATGCAGCTAAGTAGACATTAATATCTGTAATTACTATTTAAATGCAGTTCAACTGATTCCTCTGTGTTCACATCATCTGCAGACTGCTCTGAAAATCATAGTCTTGAAATAATACTGACTTTATCTCATTCTTCAAAAACAGTTCTGATCATGCACAGTGCTTTCATTGATCCTATCCTTGGGGCTGATTAAGGGCATGAATTTGTTGACGTGAGGAAATTCTTTTCATAGTCACAATTGTGTCTGGCTATTACAGGGGAATGGCTTTAAAATGAGAGTAGGTTTAGACTGGATATTAGGGAGAAATTCTTCCCTGTGAGGGTGGTGAGGCCCTGGCACAGATTTCCCAGAGCAGCTGTGGATGCCCCATCCCTGGAAGTGTCCAAGGCCAGGCTGGATGGGGCTTGGAGCAACCTGATCCAGTGGAAGGTGTCCCTGCCCATGGAAGGGGGTTGGAATGAGATGATCTTTAAGGTCGCTTCCAACCAAAACATTCTATGATTTTTTTATGCATGTCGGGTACTGCCCTCTCCTCACAAGACTCGGGAGTTCAGATCTTAATTTATAAGTTTACTTATATTTGTGTGGCCAGAATTTTCATGAACAAAATGTACAAAAGTTAGATGAGTCTGGAGAGATGTCCATGGCTTTGTTTATGCTTCTGAAAATCTGGTTGGATGAGAATTGCTTCTAGCAGAGAAAAGTTGAGGGAAAGCTGCTTCTTTACATTAGATTCTCCAGTATATTGGAAGTGGGTCTTTCTTTTCTTTTCTTTTCTTTTCTTTTCTTTTCTTTTCTTTTCTTTTCTTTTCTTTTCTTTTCTTTTCTTTTCTTTTCTTTTCTTTTCTTT
>VYXD01012403.1:0-37435 GCA_013397195.1 Hylia prasina | reverse complement strand
TTCCTTCCTTCCCTTCCTTCCTTCCCTTCCTCTTCCTTCCCTTCCTTCCTTCCCTTCCTTTCCTTCCTTCCCTCCTTCCCTCCTTCCTTCCTTCCTCCCCTGACTGCAGAGTAGGAAATACTTTGCCTTTAACGCTTTAGTGCCCTCAAGTTCTCTCTTTCTCTTTGAAAAAATCCTTTTAAACCAACTTATTCAAACCAAACTCCTGGCTTTTCTCAGAGTAGAGTATCCCTCTGTGTGTTTTCTGGTTAACTGTTCAATTATTACCCTATTTTCCCATGGAAATGAAGCCTAGGTGGTCTCACCCACACTGTGTATTTCTGTATGTGCACCGCCAATAACTTCTGACCTCATTAAACAAAATGATAGAAAAGCCTGAAGCCTCATAGATAATTACATTTCATGGCGGCAGAAGACAGACCTTACAGGCACTGCCACTGCAGGAAAATAAACAAGCATAAATCTTGGCATAGATGGGGAAATCCACATGGGTGAGAGCCTTTCACAGGTGCCCCAAGCACAAGAAAATCTTCAGTCGCAGTTTAAACCTTGCTTAAAGCCAAAGCCAATTTACCACAAGACACACATCCTCAGGCAAAGAAATTTAATTTATTCCCAAAACACTTAAGTAAATTTTGGGTCCATTCTGTGCGATATCTTAATTAGGTTTGTATGTGAGCTAAAAAGGCAGTAACAAAGCTTGGGCCAGCAGATAATGCACTAAGTTTCTTTAGTTGATTTAATTCTGAATCTAGAAAGTATTCATAATTTCTTGGCATTTATTTGCTTGTTTGTGTGGCTTCAAATCCACACCGTGATTCTTTCTCCAAATAACCTCAAATCTCTGGCTATTCACTTACCTCTGAAGTTATCAAGATGCGTGTGCTCAGTTCTTAGCCAGAGGTTTATAGATCTCTTCCACCCACCCCTCCCAGCCTCCCTAAGGACATCTGTTAAATCTCTCCTTGGCCATGCTCTCCCTCTACCTCTCTTTGAGCCAGGACTACCTTTCCATTCGTCAGCAGGATGGCAGCAAAGGAAATTGCACTAAATTCTCATATGGAAGCCTCCATATGAGATTACCTCTTGCTTAGGAATTTGGAAATTCCCGGAAAGTGAGTTTTCTCAGGAAAATCACATTTTTCTGGTTGCTTGACTTTTTTTGTTGCTGACCTGTCGAAGGCAAAACAAGGGGCTGGACAGATCTATGGTCTTTGGATTGTACTGATGGTATCTGTATTTAAGTTCTGCACCATCTGAGGATGGCAAGGTTTTCTGTGGAGTTCTTTGTGGAACAAAGTGTAAGTCCCAGACCTTAACAAGGGTTTTTTCCCACTGCTTGGTGCAGATAAGAATACTCTAAGGTGAGCAGCGGAAAAGCAAAGCTTGCTGTACTATTTCCTATGGAAATGAGACAGTAATTGCTGGATAATATTTTCCCATTTTCCTAATCATGTAGAATTTCCATTATCTTTTTTTTTTTTTTTTCATTTTTTGGGGGGCTTGCACTGCTGTTTATTACCCATAAAAGATTGCCCAGTTTCTTTCGCACAGTGCAAATCACTGCATTTTCTTTTCCATTCAGCTTCTTCGATGCGTTTTTTTCTTGCTCAGTTTTGGGATCAGCTGTTCTTTCTCCTGTTGGGATTTGCTTTACTCATCTGTGAATTACTGGTTTTGTTTATGTGGTAGTGTCAAAGGGTTCATAAAAATGGAGCTTGTTAAGACTTGTGTGTATGTGTCCCTTTTTCTTTAGGTTAGGACAATAATGATGATTATTAATTGTGTTCCCCCACAGCAGGACTTTAATCTGGCACAGCTTCCTTCAAAAGGAGCAGCAGACTGCAGAGAACAAGACAAAACTATGCACAGCGTAACTCAGTGACCTTTCTTTCTTCTGCAAAAACTACCAGTTTAAGAAAAATCTCCACAGTCATAAATCACCATCACTCACCACTCTTTGGAAAGAGCTGAATGATTTTGGTACATTTATCATGCTTTAAGGAATTTTGACATGTTGCTCTCCTCTGAATGTTAAAGTTCTTTTCTTTGTGGTTGTTTCCTTCCACCACACGCACACATCGCAGGAGGTTGCTCAGAAAAGTGACAATATCAATTGTCACGGGGGGAGAGGAGGCACATTGTCCATGCTCCTTGAAGATGAAAACATTGACGGAATTTGACCTTGACTGAAGCAGCTTCCGTGGAAGATTAGAAAAATAACAGCCCACTAAACAGATGCCAGGTCATAATTATCACTAATGGCCACCTCATGCGTCACTCCAGGCACCTCACAACAAAAAATGTTATCTTTTGACAAAGCTGTTGGCAACCACACATGGAAAAAATTAAGGTTTTACGCATTATTTTCTAGCTTTTTTATACAGACTGAGAGTTACTTAACTTGACTGTAAGTAAATAACCCACTGAAGACAGGCAAGTACTCCAAAAGTGAGAAAAATGTTTATACACTATGAAACTATCTGTGGATAGTAAGATTTATAACTGGAAGGGATAAAAAAAAGTGAGATTTCTGCGGTACTAAGCATTTTTTATGTTTTTTTTTCCTGCTTCAGTGTGGGACTTAAAAAACAAGCAGTATTTGTTTAAAAATGGAAATTGTGAAAAGTGAAGATCATAATTGCTCATTTGATTTTTTTTTTAATATTAAAAAAATCTCCACTGTCAGGTATAAACATTTTGCTTAGGTTTTTATTCATTAAATTGAAAATAAATACTTCTGCCTTTGATTTGACCTGAACCTATTTACAACCTCAACCTGTCAAACTGAATGGTAAATCATGAGTCCCTGTCACTAAAAGTATTTATGGAATATTAGGCTTCAGAAATTGCTTCAGCAGCCATTTAAAAATTTCTCCACGAACAGAGAGAAAAATATGGAACTATTCTTCTACCGAGTCATCCTGCAAGGAGTACTTTGAATGTGGATCTCACAGCTCTGGCAGCCAGGATGATTTTAGACTAATTCAGCCAGGGCAAGAGAGGAGCATCACAGAGTGGGATGTGGAGTGTTCTCAATTTGGTTGTCTCAATTTCAAATCCCACACCAAGGCTAACTTTGGCTGCACCAGCACAGCATCCAGTGCTGTCCAAAGTATGGAAATTTCAGGAGACATCTCTGTGGAGCTTTCATAACTCAAGGAGATCTGGTCATCACAGCCAAAAGTGTTTAAGGCAAGTCTTTGACCTTTAACTCCAGTGGAAATTGTCCTTGCACATGGCATCAGGGTGGAACTTGGATTATCTTTAAGGTCCCTTCCAACCCAAACCATTCTATGATTCTATGATTTTTCATGTGAAATAACTTCATTTATTTCAAAAACACATGAGAATTGAGAAAAGTGTAAATACCAGCAAAGTTTCTTTATATGGAGACAAATGTTTGAAATTAATTATGAACACCTTTTTTACTATTGCTTTCTGTCTGCACTCTGCTGTCACTATAGGACAGAAAAAATCATTAATGTGGAAAAAAATCCTCTGTTTTAATAGAGAATACCTGGTTTGAATGTTTAACTATGTTTTATCATTTAACAGCATTTTCCTGTGTTAAAAGAGTTTATTACATCCCCCTAGACCTGCCACCTTTGAAAAACAGATTCTACAAAAAACAGAGAACATCAGTTTTTCAGCCTTGCTTGGAATTATTCTCTTCTCACATCACAATTAATTTTGATGAAAATTTCTTGACAGACATTGATAAATAAATGATATCTGCCTGAAATATTCACCGTGGAGCCTGTCTGAGCACAGGGTCTTCAGGGGAAAGCCTTAGGATGAAATATAGCGGCACTATTTACAGCAGCGATGAAGTGAGTTTTTTAAGGTCTAAAGTACATCTGTGAGAGAGATCAGAGGTGGAGAAGGTTTATCTCTCTCATTCAGTGCAGCTGCACACAGCTGGCAAGGACTGAGCTGGCTCAGGGGGGTCAGGACTAGAGGTGGATGCTCACGTCCATGCCCAAGTTAAATCATTTCCCTGAGACCTCTTTTTCTCTGTTCTATTTCCATTCTGCCCTAGAAAAACTTCCAGTGGAATGAGATAACAAAATAAAGGCATATTTCTGCATTATGAAAAGTAGTTTCTTTTCTCTGAAGATAACGTAGGACAGACAGATAAAATCCAGTGCAGCAAAAGCCTCTGAGTCACCATTTGTGTTGACCAGGAAATACTGAGGGGTGAAGCCACTCACAGTAACTGTCTCCAAGAAAGAGGATGAACAAGGTATTTCCATGAGGGATGAAATGTCATGGGATCAGAATTCACAGAAATGCTTTTTTGTGCATGAGGCTCGAAGCCACCTTCAGTCAATGCCAGCTCTGCAGACAGAAATATTTCTGGGAGCAGACAGACAAATTTATAGGAGTATGAATATATTGACTCATTAAGGTTTGGACTAAAGAGATGCATGTCTGGAAATTAGCAACAGTTTGAAAGAAAAAATAATATTAAAGCACCATCACACAAAAGCAATATCACCACTGTAACAGCAAACACTAGATGAAATAGATAAAGGAACTGAGAAATCATTAACAGTGTGAAAACAGATCCTCTGGATAAAAATGAACTCTTAGCATTACAGACAATAATTATCACTCTTCTCTAATGCCTTGATACCCTGACTTAACCTTCTTGTCAATGCTGTTGTAGGCCCAAAAAAAGTCCAAGATCAAAATCCACATTTTGATTTGGTTGCCTGAGCGAATAGAAAATATTCATATCAAGGAAATAAGGTGAAATCAATGGCATGCTGAGAAGCAAAGACAATAGAAGCTGTCAAAATCCAAGCACTAATTTGGTTTTGAAATGAAAAACAATTTTGAATTTGCATAATCTTGAACTAGAATGACTATATCTTAAAGAAATTGATTAAATTTGCCTGCAAATTTTCCAGTTTCTATTGTTACAATTGTGGTAAAAGGCCAAGCAAAGTATTTCTTGAGTAATTTATTAAAAGGATTTAACTTCTTCATATTTGCAAATTGCAATTAACAGCTTTCAATTTTTTCAAATTTCTTTGCGACTCAAAATGATTTGATCCAAACATGGATTAATAGGTTCTGGCAGACTTCTCAGAAACAAGCCCTGAGTTTTGGAAATTCCCTTATTTCATTGTGCATTTGGTCAACACACATTCTGTGGCAGTGCTTATGATGACCATGAAGTTTTCAAGGATTTAATGCAAATATTTCCTGTCTAAATGGACACACATAAAATGTGAGGTGTGCCAGGGTAGGCACAGCAGGTGTTGATACCTCAATGTAACCTAATTCCTCTGATTGATTTATTGTGTCAAAAAGTAAATATGGAAACTTCCCTCTCCTTGGTGTGCTGCCCAGGATACAGAGGAATAAAAATCTGCCTTAGTGCCTACCTCAAATACAAGAAGAGTGAAAATGCAGTCACAGTTATGAAAAGAAGTGGCCCCAATTAGCTGTCTGACTGCTGGACATTTTCTGTAGGTTTAGGTGAAAAAGAGGAACTTCAGGAGGATTTGAAGAATAGTTCATGGGTTTTTTTGGTTGCTTGCTGATAGCAACTTCTGGAGAAACACACTTGGAAGGACAAAAGCAAATAGTGGAGGAGGGAAAGGGGAGAAAACTTTGGAGCTGATAGGACAAGTGGAAAGGGCTGGAAGGTGCAGCTATAAATGGCTCTCTAACTACAGAACAGTTTAGTTTTACAGGCTCAGAGTCGTCTTCTGTTATTACCCAGCACGGAATAATGTGATGGAGTAAACATTCAGTAAAGATTTGGCAGCCGGACTCTCTCACAAGAAATATGATAGGGTCACATGTTTCTTTGCTTTGTTTCAATAATTGGATTTTCTGGGCTCTGGGTGTTCCCTTCTGAGGTGTTAGGAGCAGATGCAGGGGTGGAGGAAGCAGGATAACAATTTCAAAGGAACCGTTATTACTGCTCCTGTGGAAATCCGGATCTGCATCTCACAAGGAAAGCTCAAAGGCATTTCACAACTTGCACAATTCCATGCCTAACAGGAGCTAATCTCAGGAGCACCACCAAACTTTGTATTTGGAGGGTTATTTTTATTTTAATTTGTCTCCTGAGGCAGCCTCATTTGAGCTGAGTTTTAAGGACAACGCGGAGGACTTTAAAAGTGTCTTTAAGCCCACGACTGCTATACCTGCTACTACCTAAATCTCAAGTACTTAATGGTTCCTAAAAAATATATTGCCTTGTTAATGCCTGCAACAAAGCATACAGTTTATGGGGAGAGAGTAGTAATGCCCCTTTAGCCATCTGGCCAGCAAGACTACAATGGGGTGTTTGATAACAGCCATTCTCGTGTCTGCAGGAGATGGCTGCAATAAAAAGAACAAACAAGCACATTTACAGGGGGCTGCAGTTGGATACGCAGCCAGACGAGGAAACATAAGAAATTTAATGTAGATCTCTGTGGCCCAATCACAGACAACTCCATTGCTCCCAAAGTCAAATGGAGCTTGATGCATTCAGTTATGCAAATGAATATTCCCACCCTTAATGAAAGTGCCTGAAGAACCTTGAGGGTCTTGTCATCATTTTCACTTATCGAGGCAATTCTTGGAAGATTTTTAATCTGGGAAAAAAAGCCAGCAGAAGCCATGGAAATTGCACCAAAGCAGCATGTATGGTGGAACTGATCACCCTGCACTTACTCCATGATCCTACGTGTTTGATGGAAAGACTTCAGTGAATTTTGAACTACAGACATAATCACCAAGTCAAAATAAAGCTATTGCAGGGCATAGGTGTGTTGGAGCAACCAGCAGATCTAGAAAGGAACTGAGCCTTCAGCATGATAAGATTAGATATTATAAAAAATATCTTTATTGTGAGGGTGGTGAGACACTGGCACAGGTTGCCCAGGGAGGTTGTGGACTCCCCATCCCTGGAAGTGATCAAGGCCTGGCTGAATGGAGCTTGGAGCAACCTGGTCTGGTGGGAGGTGTCCCTGCATGTGGCAGAGGGTTGGAACTGGATGATCTTTAAGATCTCATCCAGCCCAAATTATTATGTGATTTTATGACTCTATAAACACAGAGGAAGTCTTCAGCACAGTGATGGGGCTGCAGTTGAAATTTCAGCAGGATCAGCTCTAACCTTTCTATCACTTTGTGTATTATGAATGTCACAATTCCTATCCAAGTCACGTTTCATGAAACCACTTTATTTCAAAACATACTGAACTGCTGTCTCCTTGGCTGAGCACGAAAATCACATAACATGATTTCATTCCTCTGCCTGTTTGTGCACTGGTCACACAAAAAGTTGTGAAACTACAACCAGGCTTTTCAGGCTTTTAAACACACAAATATAAACTGCTATTAAGGGTACATCACATTTCCTTGCTTAGTGCCTGGCTCATAAAATGTAATAGCTCTACAGTCTTTCCAGCATTCAAAGTAAAGTTTTTCCCTTAAGCCCTAAAGGGAAGGAGAAATTTATGTCACCTAATCTCAGCTATCTAAAAATTAGCCATGTAATCTAAGATACTCATCTATGTCTTAGTTGATGAAAGGAATGGAGCATCTTCAGAGCACAATTCATGCAATCATAAACCAGGATAAGAATCAGCTCTGGGGGGAAAGGCCTAAATGGAAATGTTTTCATGTGCATTGGGTTACAAACCTCATTTCACTCTAGAGCGGTCTGTTGCACATAGCACGAAAATCACATAGGAATTTGCTGGTGTTCCAGGCACTACAGGGTGCCCCACACAGCTTTCAGAAGGGTGTGATCTCTGACTGTGTCATATTTCCCAGCCCACCTGTCACCATAGGGCACCTGAATGGCCCAGATGTCCATGTTCAGGGAA
Source organism: Hylia prasina (assembly GCA_013397195.1). Classification (NCBI taxonomy): domain Eukaryota; kingdom Metazoa; phylum Chordata; class Aves; order Passeriformes; family Sylviidae; genus Hylia; species Hylia prasina. The sequence goes on along the minus strand of VYXD01012403.1, from coordinate 29,594 downwards.
CTGAATAATTCACCAATTTCCTGGTCAGCAAAACAGCTTTTCCTATTTCATTAACTGCATTAACACTATGCCCATTGTTTATAATGAGATTTCAGACATTTTGTTTGTCATCATTTACACATGGAAACATAAACTGCAGTTATTTAATCTGGGGACTGAATCCTTCCCTAACGTTCCTGATGTGCATGGATGGGTCTGGCTGTGGAAGTACACTTCTCTTTTTGCTGAGCATAAAGATATGCCAGACAAAGAACTTTGACTAAACTCTTGATTTCTTAAGAGCTAAATCATAGCAGGTATAAATTTCAGTAACGGTGCTCAGGGTTTGATGCTCATGTTTGGAAGTAGAGGATCTTTAATGCCCCTTCCAACACAAACCATTCTGTGATTCTAGGAAGATTTTGGCTTCAAATAACAGAACAAAATACTAACGAGGACAGGGGTCTAATAAATTATTCTGCTTTTCCAAAAGAAATCTTTTCTTCATTATAGCTGTTTAGTTCTGTGTCAACAACTTCCAGCTGGTAATCTCATAGAATTTCATTCATGGACTTTGATGAAAATCTCCAAAGATTTTTTTCACATAAAGGCAGAAGCTCCACAATGAGCAGAATCTACCACAGGACAGATGAGCAGGAGTCCAAAATTTATATCTCAGATGCCAACATTGTAAATCGTAGAAGCAACATAAAGAGTGGAATTGGATATGCAATTGAATGTAACAGTATAGCGCCAGCATAAATCAGAACATAAACATTATGAAACAAAATATTGTTGCTTTGCTTCTTGAAATAAGTTGTGGATTTCACTCAGCTTATGCTTTAAACTGTGAGTGCAGCAGAAATAACAAGTGTAGAAAACAGAATAAAAAGGTGAATTGAAGCCCTAACTTCTTTTCTTTTCTTTAAATATAATTTTCCAGGAACAGAATCTGGCCAGCTGTAAAGCAACTGGATCCCCTGACCCCAGAACAAATTACATTTAGTTCAAGTTATGGTTATATGGGAAGAATATTTGTGATTAAAAATGCTTGTCTTGGAACAGATGTTGAGTTAACCAAAAGAAATTACTAATTTTAAGGTCAAGACAATCTTTCAGTCTTTAAGGTCAACACAATCTTTCACTATTGAATAGAGTAATCTACTACTGAGTTTCAATTTTGACATACCAAACTCACTAGTTTGATTTATCTCCTGCTTACAAACAGAAACATAATATTTGGCCACTGACTTCTCATGCAGCATCATTCCAGTATCTGCTGACCATTTGAAATCCAAACCCATAATTGAAGGTTGTTTTTTTTCAATCTCAGGCTGCTGGTTAACCGCATTTTGCAGCTCCAGTAAAAAGTAAATTTTATCACCTCTTCCAAATAAAAGTGCCTCTACAAATATCTACCTGCATCCTCCACAACAAGGTGCAGCTTAGAAACAACAAGCTACCAACACTTACGTTAGTTTTGAGCTCCTGGGGGATAAATTTCCTGTATTGGAAAACTATGTTTTTATCTCTTCTGCACAGAATTGTTCAGTTTGGACATAAAATCCAGTGTCTCCTTCAGGACACGATTTGGGAAAGACATCAGCTCCTGAAAGTTTATGTTTTTAGACATAAACTAAAGCCTATTCTAGTCCTGATATCTCACACATTACTGTATCTCAGGTTATCTCCTGCATCACTGTAATAGGTCTATATTTCATAAAACACAAAGTTTGATTTTTGTAGTGATTAATACCACTATTTATTGTCCTTTTGTGAGATGACTCTTCTCCTTGAGCTTTAGTGCTGTAATCAGAATAAAGGAATGCTTCTGGTTGAAAATATTATCTGCCAATAAATGCACTTTTAGGATGGCCCAAAAGGATAAGTTTAGCAGTAGGATAATTTACAGGAGCGACAATAAATGGAAAATGACAAAAAAAAAATTAAGTTTTTGCCTGGGAACACAACTTGGTCACATTTCTCAGGATTGGAGACAGCATTAAATGGGGTAAGAACAGCAACAACAAAAAAGCAGATAGACTCAGATGTTCATGAAACAATATTTTTTGTTGTTCATGCTCAAAACAAAGAAATAATTGTCCAAACAACTTTCACCCTCTTTGCCCTTCCCATTATTCAAGTGGCCACCATAAGGAATCTCAGCACAAGGAGGACCTCATCCCACTACTGGTGTCTGAATAGACAAGGTCTCTTGTTGATATCAACTGCTTTGTTATACAATATTTTTATAATCTCTAAAATATATATTTTGTCCCTAAATTCTCCAGATCTTTCACCAAGAAAGAACTCTTCCAACCCCTTGAGTAGCTTGATTTAACACCAGATTTATCAGCCAGAAAATTCTTTCAAGGCAGTTTGGGAGATTAGAGCAGTTCCACTGCACAGAGGTGCCTGAATGGAGCAATTTGAGATCCAAATTAATAGCTCTTAATTAATGGCAGCTTCAATCTGAGAAAAATTGATCATTTGTACATCATTTGCTCTTCCTGGGGTTATTATCTTACATCATGTCTGCATTAAGTACTTAACTGATTCATTATTTCATCAACACACTCAGTTCCAGCCATTACCAGCAAATGAGGTCAGTTCATGGAACAGATCTTTAAGTAGAACAGTTGGACATTTCCTAGTCTGTAAATCCCTTCAAACATTGGTGTCCCATGAGTGCTTCAACAGAATGAGACCATCCAGCTCATTAGTCTAATAATCAGCATCTTGTAAGAAACATTCTGCAGCTCACCAGTATTGTAGAAGTACAGCTGAAATAAGGATTTGTATTTCCCAGGCGTTTATGTCACTTCTTTGACCAGTATCAGAGTGCATGCAACTGGACGTTTTTGAGCCTGCACAAATTCATTGCAGATAACAGGTATACTTTTTTATCTTAAATGAAAGCAATTTTGTGTTCAGATCACAGCATGTGAATTAACTCCCCAGCAATGCTGTGAAGGTGGGCGGTTCATGCTGTACTTAGGAATTGCTCCTCAACAGAGGAAATATCCATCCTTGAAGAAATCAGCGTTGTGCCACGAAAATTACATGAAATTAAAAAATGGAACACTCAGTCCAGTAACAGAGAGAGCCAGGGAGAAACCCTACATGAGGGAAGGAGGCACCTAACTTCAGGTGTCTGAAGGAAGGTACCTGTCTGGTGGTGATCCAGCTGCCTAAATGCAAAAATCTGGAGTCATCACATCCCACCTGAAGTGTTGTGTCCAGCTCTGGGGCTCCCTACACAAGAAGGACAGGAACCTGTTGGAGAAAATCCATAAGAGGCCATGAAGGTGCTCTGGGGGCTGGATCACCTCTGATATGGAGAGAGGTTGGGATGGCTGGGGATGTTCAGCCTGGAGAAGAGAAGGCTCCAGGGAGACCTCAGAGCCCCTTCCAGTGCCTATGAGAGAGCTGGAGAGAGACTTTTTCTAAGGGTAAGTAGTGACAGGACAAGGGGGAATGAACTTAAGGTGACAGGGAATAGATTTAGTTTGGATATTAGGAAAAAAAGTCTTTATAATAAGCATGGTGAGACCCTGGCACAGGTTTCCCAGAGAAGCTGTGGACTCCCGACCTCTGGAAGTGTTCAAGGCCAGGTCAGATGGGGCATGGAGAAACCTGGTCTAATAGAAGGTGTTCCTGCCCATAGCAGGGGGTTGGAATGAGATGATCTTGAAGGTCTCTTTTAATCCAAACTGTTCTGTGAGTCTGTGATTCTATTTGAGTTGTAATAAGCTAGTCAAAGCACTGATATTGTGCTGGCAGTTACCTCACGGGACACACAAGAGACAGAAGCCTCCTGAAGCATCCAGCAGCCAGAAAGGAGATAATAAAGGCAATTCAGCTGGTACTAGATGCCCACAGGAATAACTGAGTCCTATATTTGCCATCTGAACTCCCTTTATAGTTAGTGGAGCTCTGAAGCTGCCCACTTGTACATGGGCAAGGGACACAACACATTTGGGGCTGGCAGTGAAAACACTGGACTAAGGGAAAGTCAGACTTTTCTGGAGTTACCTTGCAATAGCCCAAACAACACTAAACACTTATATTTCAACAACTGAATCCTGCTCCTGTCTTTGGTTTTGCATTGCACAGAAGACACAGAGTTTTCCAATTTCTTAAAATAAATCTCTCCTAGAAACAACAAATATGTCTTAAGAAAACCCTGGAAAGCACCAGGCCCAGAAGTTACTAATGGATCCAGATAAAGAAAATATTTGAAACATGGCAGGAAAAAAAAGAGCATTTGCCAAATTGGCATTTGTACACACAAACAAGCAGCACTTTGATCCATTCCCAAGTATGTCAGCTGCACCAAGACACAGGCACAGTGAGGGGCTCCTTTCCAAAAGAATTCCATAGTAAGTCACGGATGGCTATGACCTCAAAGAACCTGCTGAGCACCTGAGGCAGCAAGTTCTACACCTGAAGGATTTGGTAATGAGGTTTCTACTGAGATACAATTTTAGATGCTCAAGCTGAAAACAACATAGACGTTTTCAAAAAATAATTTAAAAAAACTGGCCTGGACCAGTGCCAAGAGCTGCTCCAAAACTCTCTAACTGTTCCATTTACTCTCATGATAATAGGATGGTTTAATGGAAACACTGTACACAAAACTGTACTGCTTGATTGAAACAAGTGTTTTTACACTGAAAGCAAAATTCCCCTGGAGTTAAACCAAACCTGAACAAGAACAAGACTTCTGTGGAGATGCAGTCATACAAACAAGTTTGTGTGCTAATTATTTTCCAGTGGTTCTCTTAATGAGTCACTTGCTAGAGTCCACTGGTCACAAAGATGATTATTTTAATGATGATTCACAGAATTTGGGTACACATTGCAAACACTGACTGCAGCACCAGTTGCTATGGCAGGAAAATGTGTGTGGTTTGTTCCTCAAATAACAGAGTAAATAATTGCTTGACAGCTTGTTCCTCCTCCAGAGGGTCTCCCAGTGTTGGAAATGGTCTGCAGGGAGCTCACCACATTGAACATTTCCCCTGCTTTTTTCTGAGCTTGTGGATAAAACCCTTAAACACTCATTTTTCCCATGCAAAGCTCATTTTTTAGATTTCTTTTCCCAGCACTGGAGACTTGGAGTTTGATTCTAGTCTCTGTTACCTTGGTGAAAATCAGGAGTAAATCTGTTTATTTCAGGACAGCAGTATTACCGGATTCTCCAGCTACAGAAAACAGCAGACAAAAAGCAAATCCTCTTTTTTCACACGGAGCAATGAGGAACAAGTTGGTATTTAAGACAAGTAAAAAATACTCAGTTTTAACAGGGTTGGGTTTAGTCCTGCTCCCCTTGAAAAGCACATACATATTCTAGAAAAATCTGTGTGACTTTGGCCTGAGTGTTTTCTAAATCTAAATTTTGGATTTATTTTTAAACTGAAGGTACAGAAATAAGACCATCATCCCTACAGCACCAGGAAGGAAAGACCACATAATGGAAAAGAATTTTATAAAGTATATGGGAAGTTAAATTCCTGGTAGTTACCCCTCCTGAGCACCCAAAATTAGCAGAGAGCAAAGGACTAAAAAAGTGACATATAGAGCTGAAAATCTATTTTAAAGGGGAGGATGTTAAAGGGAAAAAGCAACAATGTGGGTTAATCTGATGGAGGTGGGTTTTCTCATCACCAGGTGTTGATAAACCTGCCAAGGAAGATAGGTCTGTTTAACAGTTCACTTTGCTGAGGCTTTTAAGCATCTGCTTTATCTGAAGGGTCTTTATTCTAAATAAATGATACTTCTCCATACGGCAGCTATTTGCTCACAGATTGCAATGCTCATTGCCCCAAAAGAAGCAGAACAGAGAGGCTGAAAGCTAAATCAGACTTGATGCAGCTATAATTGGTATTAGGGAACTGCAGAGGGGAAAACCTTTCTAGGGAAGAAGATACAGACGATGCCAACCCCCTTCACATGATGGGTTGGAGCCCAGAACCAGAAATAAAGGATCAGTGAATGGGACAAGGGAGAGTAAAAATCCTTCCCTGGGAAAGAAATGTTATGGCAGCTTCTTAAACCCTTGGGGTGGTTCCCCTGAGCTGTACACGCTTTTAGCAGGTTGTTGAATCTCTGTATAGCTCCTGTTCACAGGCCATTAATCATCCCACAATTAGTGGAGTGCAGCTGAGATTTTCTCCTGCCTGCCTGGTGGCTAGTTCCTCTGGAAGGACAGTTCTGCTGTGGGAAAATCAGAATCTGGACAGCTGTGCTGGTTTGGGATGGATGGGTAGGGTTAATTTTTATTACAGTAGATAGTATGGAGCTGTGTTATGGATTTTTAATGAAGACAGTGCTGATAAGACAGAGCTAGTTTTGCTGTTGAGCAGAGCTTACAGAGTCAAGGCCTTTTCTGCTCCTCACCCCACCAGTGAGTGGGCTGGGAGTGCACAAGGACTTGGGAGGGGACACAGCCAGGACAGCTGACCCTGAGTGACTCAAGGGATATTCCAGACCACACTGCACCATGTTTGAGTATAAATCTGGGGAAGAAGCAGGACGGGGACATGTTTGGAGTGGTGGCATTTGTCTTCCCAAGTCACTGCTATGTGTGATGGAGCCCAGGTTTGCTGGGGTTGGCTGAACACCTGCCTGCCCAGGGGAAACAGTGAATTAATTCCTTGTTTACCTTTGCTTGCATTTGCTTTTGCTTTACCTATTAACTGTGTTGTGTGAACCTATGAGTTTTGCCACTTTTCATCCAACTCTTTTCCCCATCCCTCCAGCAGGGAATGAGCGAGTGGCTGTGCGGGGCTGCGTTGCTGCCTGGGGTTAATCAACAACAGCCCTTTTTGGCACCAAACACGGGACTTGGAGGGTTCCAGATAGCAACAGACTTGATTGGCATATGCTGGATCGAGCAGCTCTTGCTGTTTAGCTGTTAATTGACAGCTCCTGTGCTTGTCATGGGACTCGTTTGCCTGTCTATTTGAGCCCAGTGCTTGTTAGTGGCTGCTCTTTTCTTCCACTGCTCACTGCGTTGCTGCTCTGCTCCTCGACTGACTGTGCCGGGAATGCTCTGATAACAGCAGCAGGGATGTGCCTGCCCTGGCAGATGGCCAGGGAGTCACTGCTGTTCCTGTGCTGCTTCACTGGACAGGCTGGAACTCCAGTGTGAACTTGAGCGGGAGGGAGACCTGTGTATGAGTCAAAGGGACAGTGGCCTGTGGATGAGTCCCCCTGGGAGCAGAACACCCTGAAATGTCTGTGGCCACGAATCAGCCAAGAGCACGTACATCTCAACGTGGCCAGGGCTATGTCTGTGCTGCAGGTGTCCATCTGAAGGGTTTGAGGCCCCAGACTAAGTCCATGCTCCATCATGTAGACCTTGCAGCATCAGTGGCTGTGCACAAGGTCAGGCTGGTGGCAGAGCAGGAAGAAATGAAAAAACAGGAAAAAATATGTATTGGTATCCCTGTGCTATGAGATGATCACATAAAAAAAGAAAATACAATTGGATTCTGCATTGTTTTCCCAAACACTGATGATTAGAAGGTTGGACCTCACAGGTTTTGCAGATATTTTTGGAGCACACACGAAAATTCCTAAGTCCTCTAACAGGGTTTGCACTGAGCTTGGCAGTGAGCTCTGCATGGGTAGGACATAATCAGTTTTCAGACCTACCACTGGTTTTGCATCCTAACAAATGCTGAGGACAAGATGTGTGAAACTGAGAGTTCCAGAATCTGGGAAAGAGACCACACTGCAACAATGATGATGAAAAGTAAAGAACCATCTCTATGGCTTGAGCAGCAAAAATGTTTTCTCAGCTCTAGAGGGGAGGAGGGGGCGGCAGAGCCCTGGTAGGAACCCAAAACACCACAGTGAGAATGTACACAGATGAGGAGAGAGGCAAAAAAGGCTGCAGATGTGTCAGTGCTTCGTTTGGCATCCACTGAGACATCACTGTAAGGAATTAAAAAACATCAGAAACTGATGCCTGCAATCCCAGAAAGGAGACAACGGCAGCTTTTCAGCCTGATCCAAACATGGGCTCCCCACCAGCTGAGCCAACAAGAGCCACTACAGAGACACCATTCAGACAGTGCACAGCACATGGCTGAGACCCACAGCCTCCCATCGGGCAGAAGGAGCCAAGATGAAGCTCCAGCTGCTAACTGAAGTAGACTGAGATGTTCAAGACCTTGCTCTTTGCATCTCTGAGCTCTTCAGCAGCCTGTCAGAGCCCGGAAGACCCAAGGAAAAGCAGGGAGCAACAGCCACAAGAAGGTGAAGACAGTTGCCACCACAAAACAGCTGTTGAGTTCAGCATCTTCACAGGTTTTTAGACAGAAGCAGCTGCTCATAAAAGTGAAAGCTGCTTCTTTTTCAACACCAGGCCAGAAGGAGAGCTTTTGTGAAGAAGAGGTACTTGGTCAAGGAAGAAATTAGCTCTGTAGCAAACACACAGGCATCCACACAAAGTTCGTATTTGCTTAGGTCTGTTGTTGATCAGTGGCACAAGATGTGTGATCTCTGGAAATAGTAACAGGATAATAACGTTTTTATAAAAAGATAATTTTTTAACCTGTCTCTGACATCCCATGGAAATACTCCAGCCATTTCCCTGAGTTAGAAAATAATTATTCTGTGTGGTCACCAAGCCTTGCTTAGGTATGTTCTGAGATAAATTACAACAGAGAGGACAGCTGAAAGAATCTCCAGTTTCTTCATCCTCTTGGACAATTCATATAATTGTTAAGGTTGGAAAATACCTCTGAGATCATCACCAAGTCCAACTTCCAACCCAGTACCCCACCACATATCCCCTTGACCTCTGTCCTCAAGTGCCACATCCACAGGTTTTTTTGCAAACTTCCAGGGATAGTGACTCCGCTGCTTCCCTGGGCTGTCTGTTACAGTGCTTGACAATCCTTTCTGTGAAGAGATTTTTTATTATATCCAATCTAAATCTCCTCTGATCCAACCTGAGGCCATTTTCTCTTGTCCTGTCCTTGTTTTTGATTTCAGATAGAAATTCTGCCACGTGCCCATTTGCAGAAATAAAACAGGTGGGACACACTATTGACAAAATCTGCGATGGCTTGATCATTTAAAGTCCCCAAAACCTGAGCATTCTGTCAGGTTTTCAGGACCTAAAACTTTGAGTTGGGTGCTAAGAGTAGATGAAATTATTGTCTTCTTGAGGTGCTGATTTCCATCAAACCTACAGGGACACCAGCCAGCTGACTTAGAAAAAGCTCTTAGCTTTTAGGCAGCTAAAATTGGATGGTATAATCACCTAACACACTCTGCGGCCATTTTATATATCCAGTCCTGCTGACAGCTGAGTCTGCTCTAAAGCACCACAGAAAAATGATTCCACAGATCTTTGAAGAAAATACTGTCCCAGATAGTGACGGAAAGGAACACCATCTGTAACTCTGAATCTCAATTTTGTTCTCATTAGATCTTCATTATATCAGCCATCATTGTTGTGCAGAGACCTGAATCTATCCCCTCTATATTCACCTGCAAGCTATTTCCTTTAATTGCTCTGCACACAGAAAATCAAATGTATTCTAACAACGCTGATTCATTGGCTCAGCTGTTAAATGCAATTTGTGCATCTCTCTCTATACAGTTTATTTATCTATTTCCCATCCTTGCACCATGTGAATGCTTCCCAATCTTTACTGAAGTTAACCTTGCAAACATTTCCCCAACTCCACAGGGCAGATGTGGAAGAACAGCCAAAATCTATTCCCTATAGCATTCTCTTAAATGTTTAACTTCCACTGAAAACACAAGTGTACAGACCAGCATCCTAGGGATATAAAAAACATCATGGTCTAACATCTATCATACCAAGAGATGAACCCTTGGCATGGAAATGTCTCATGGGGGAGCTTTGAAGTCAAATAAATAAATTGGGAAGTTAGTCTGAATTGGACTTTGCCTTAGTTGTTTATGTGACTGTCCTTCTGTAACTAGATTGAATTCTTTGGTTGCTTCATTAGAGGAGTGGAAAGAATATAATGAACCTCTAATTGTGCTGTTCAGGAAAGAAAAAATGTTGTTGATAGTCCCTGCTGAATACATGTTGATTTCCTGGCACGCAGGAGAGCGTTTTGCCAGGATCAGGCAGTGAGTTGTGCAAATCTTAGCAAGAGACTTGGTGTTACACAGTGTGGAAATAATATCTTGTCCTTATGTAGGATTATTTGTCAGATGAATTTGAGGAGCCCCTGGGTAGCCCTGAGAGCATTACATTATTTTTTTTCCTCTTTCAGAGATGTCTTCCGTGTTTGTCACCTACCCTGTTCTCACCACATCCTATTTTTAGGCTGCCTCAGCCATAAAGTAATGCAGCATTGCATTTCCATGATCAGTAAGGGAGATTTGGTGACACAGATTCCCAGAATTCAACATCCAGCCATCAGTTTTTCCATCAGAGAAAATCAGAGAATCCTAGAATATCCTGAGTTGGAAGGAAGCCATAAGGCTCATCAAAGTCCAGTTCCTACCACAGGTTTGGCTAAAAAATATGAGACTTTAAATGAATGGTAAACACACTGGATTTCTGGGGGTTGGTTCTTCTTGTCTGTCATCTCATGTCTGAAAAGTTTACATATTTAGGGTTTGGGCTGCTTGTGAGCAATTCTCTAAACCAGAAGTTTTGTGCTGTGTTGTGTGAGCAGAGGAACCAGCAGAGCATTGTTTATTCAGGCCCTGTTAGGAGTTGTGAGGGCTGGACTCTTCTGACAGGCTCCAATTTAGAAAGGACAGTCATGGAATCTGTCTGCTCAGTCTAGCAGCTCAATAACATCTCTACTCTTCCACCTATTTTAATAGAAATAACAGGAAATTAATACCTTTGAGACCTTTGTCATTCCATCAACTGTGATACAGAAGTCACCTGGGTGAGCAGACAGCACAGAGCACACAGAGGAGACCTGATCCCCAAATTTTTTTTATTTCTGGCTTTGCCATTTAAAATTAATCTATCAGAACTGCAGATCCCAGTGATTCTGGGAGTTATGAATCAAGTGACATCAAGTTCTGTGTGGTTACTTTTGACTCCAGAATCTTCCTGGGGTGAAAATGTGAAGTGAATCCCTGGGAACTTCAGAAGTAGCTATAAGAGCATAACTACATACAGTTTTGAAGATATATCCCCTTAAAGATGTTCTAATAGCTCAAAACAGCCTCTTGCTTTGATGTGCAAAGCTTTCAGGTTGACAAGGAGAGGAAGCTGCAGGTACCTGTAAACATACTAAAAATGGCTTAAATGGAGCTTATTCAAGGTAGGTGCAGTGTGGAAAAAAATTCCCAAAGTTCATTCAATCAGACCAGTAAATGCATGGTGCATATGCACCAGATGGTGGAGCAACTGTAGAAACCAAAATTATTGATCTTATATCCCAGTCAGAGGGAACCAGACACGATTAGAAGAAAGAAGGATGATTTTCAAGAAGCACAAGATGTAGTTTAGCTTGAAAGAGTGTTCAGGGTTGTCTGTAGAAGGTGTTGAGCTCTCTGTTCCTCCTCATTTTAGCACTTAAACATTCCTATTCAAAACCAACTGGGATATGAAGGTGACAGGGAGTTTTTCTGCTGACCTTTGCATAACAAAAGAAAAGTAAAATGATATCTGATATAGGCAAAGGGAAAATAAAGTGTAGGAGGAAATAAAAGCTTTCTCAGACAATGAACCACTTGCCACTGTGGAACAGACTCTCACAAGGCACCACTAAAGAACTGGCCAGATGAAAACCCCAGTGAAAATCGTTTTTCACGGATAACGAAAATAGCCAAAGTTTTGAGATGAAAACCGAACATAAAAAAAGAACTTTAGCCTAAATAAAAGCTTTTAGGCTTCAAATCTTTCGGGCTTCACAGAAAAAAAACTCTGCGTGACTACAGAAATCTTGTATCAACATCCAAGGAGGATTTGTACACTTCTTTTGCAGTCAGGTTAACTGGAGACAGTCTACTTGCTTGATCCTGAAGTTAATCCAGGGTGACAATTAAAAATCATCCTCATCAGAGAAACCTACGACCTGCTAACTGACTCAAAATCCCAGATCAGAGAAGGATTGTGGAACCGAGGCATAAACCATACCATGACTGACATACTGAGTTTTCATCTAGAGTCTCACACTTTTTCTTTTCCCTGAAATACCTTAACATTAATTAAAGCTTTTTCTCTTTTTATCTTTCTGCCACAAAGCATGATCTGTTCCGATTTGCCTTGACATGATACTGTCAGAAGAAGCATAAAGAAAAGGATTTCCTTATAGGAAGTGTCAGCAGAATTACATATCTCTCAGGGAAATAAGAAGAATACAGAGGCAAAGACTTGGCAGGGGAGAGGGAGTAGCCACCTCTGCTGTCCCTGATCTCCCTGCAGCCTGCAAGTGCCACTCTGCCTTATCTCTGTTGGTGACAGATGAAGTCAAACACTTTCTCCAATGATGTGCAGAATCATGTGTGATGAATCCTACCAGGAACAGCTCAGTTACTCTGGCTGGTGAATTGTCCTTTTCTGTATCACAAAGAGAATGTGGACACCATGGAAATGAACGAGTTGCACTCCATAACTCTCTAAAACATTAATTCCTTGTGAAGTCAAATAAAGAATCATAGAACCATGGAAGATTTTGGGTTGACACAGACCTTACAGATCATCTCAATCCAAACCTCTGCCATGAGCAGGGACATTTCCCACTATCCCAGGTTGCTCCAAGCCCTATCCAGCCTCGTTTGGAACACTTCCAGAGATGGGGCATCCACAGCTTCTCTGGGCAAACCTGTGCCAGGCCATCACCAGCCCCACAGTAACTTTCTTCATAACACCTCTAAGTAATTTATGAGACTGTTTATATTCTCTGCCTACAATGTAAAATGCTTGCAATAGCATCATTTTTGTGTCTCTTCAGACTTACGAAAATTCAGATTAAAAATCCCTTCTACCACTTGCTAAGCAATTATATCCTTTCAACAATATCTCATTTCATATTTATCTTAATTTATGCCTGAATAAGTACTTAGTAAAATAAAGTCTCATTTGAACACTTTCACCTCCCCTCTTTCATTTGTGACTATGTTTGCTCAAAGGAGCTCTCACTAAGTTTTTACACCTATTTGGGGCCCCAGACTTGGTCTCAGCAGTTTCTAAAATTTACCATTTATTTTCAATCTGATTTCCCTGCTTAGTAAGCAAACCAGTGTTCTCACATCCCTCACTCTTTACCCTTCTAGATTTTATTAGTGGTGCTTTTCTTTTCAGACCCTACTGGTCTTTATTTACTGGCAGCAGCAGCATTGCCTCTGCAAAAATTGTCCCTGTGCAAGGGCCAGATCCTGTCCTTTGTCAAGATGGATTTTTGAGATTTCTCACCAAGTGTGCATATCTAAAATCTGAAAATACTCTTGCCCCCAAGGAGTGATGGAACTTAAATTTTGTTCAACATGAAACCAAATCATCCTTGTTCCTGCAAAGCTGAAGAAAAATAATTGTGGTTGTTTCTGTAATGAGCTGATTCCTAGACAGAAGCCACAACCAGGAATTATATTTTCAAGCAAGAATTTTGTAAGCGCAGGGAGGCAAAGAATGGCTTCACTGAACTCTAGAAAATCCACTCGTATGACTATAAGTGTTTTCTCACTTGTTCATAGAATCAGAATGGTTTTGGTTGGAAGGGATTTTAAAAACCATCTTGTTCTGATCCTCCCTGCCACAGACAGGGACACCTTCCACTATCCCAGGTTGCTCCAAGCCCCAGCCAACCTGCCCTTGGACACTTCCAGGGATGGGGCAGCCACAGCTTCTCTGGGATAGAGGCATTCTGGGTTACTACACAGCATCTCCAGGAGCAGTGATATCTACGTTTAGGCACCAGAATTACAATCAGGTAACTGAGAACATAAAATCATCCTTACTAACAGCACATGCTCTCATTGTGGTCAGTTGTCGGATCACAGAATACAAGCAGACATGACTTCAACATAATATTTCTGGGCAGTGGAACGAGCACAGCTTACAGTGGTCCTGCAGCCTTTTAATGTCACCTCTACTATTTTCTGGGACACAGTTCTGGCAGTAGATACTGAGCAGAGAGGCAGAACAGAAAAAAAAAAAATCCCCTTGCCCTGTAAAGGCTTAAATCCTCACTAGAGGCATGACATTTTTACAAGAAATCCAGCCATAAAGCCAAATCATGTGTTGGTTCTATGTTTATCAGCTTTCATCCCATCTTTCTTTTTAAACAGCTTCAGGCTGATTTATCAGCACCTCTGTCAGCCTTTTGTTCCAAATTGCCCTTTCCTCCTCCTCTGACTACAGAGGAAAACTCACCTCCTAAGGCTAAAGCTAACCTTTGCCAACTAAAACTGGTTATAGAGAGAAAAAGGCATGATATGGATAAGTTAATATCCTTTTAATTCATCTCTGACCACTTCAATTAGCTGCTCTCAGTGTAGCCTGTATGTACAGGGAGCTCCATCACTGGCAGAATTCTTGCTGCTGTATGGAGATAACAAATACTGGTTATTTCTTGATTCTTTGCATTGTTCTTTCTGATAACTTCTATATAGCAAATTCAGAAACACTAAAAGAAGTCTCTGCTTCTGCAAAGTCCCTGGGTTCAAAGTGTTTTAGGCTGATCAGATATTCATGAGAGCAACACCCGACTGGTTTAAGCTCCTCCAAATCATTTGAACTCAATTTACGGAGCGTGGAAGTGTGAGAGAGAAAAGATTAGTCCAATCTTGCACCATTAGCAGCATGAAAGATCCACGAGAGCTGCGTGTTGGGGGATGATTTGTCTTAGTTCTGAAATAGCTGTGTGTCAGGGCTCCTCCAAGGCGGTGCAAGGAGACGAGACAAAGGTTAAGGAGGAACGAACACAGAAGAAGTCCGAGGGGAATAGGGGGAGCCCCTTGCTGGACATCACTCCTTCTCCACTGATACTGAGTTCACATCCTCTGAAAACGTGTTTAATACAAACTGGCTTGTTCTTGCTATCTGATGCAAAGGTGAAATTTCACTAGAAACCCATTCTTCACTGGCCTTGAAACCAGAAGCATCGAAATGCAAAAAAAACTTTAGGAGACTTTTCCTCGGTGTGGGAATTTAATTTTCAATCTGTCATGATATGAGAAGTCATATCAGGGTGTTATTAACAGCCAGCACAAAATACATTTCCTAGTACTCATTAACAGTGTGATTCCCACAGTATGTAAGATAAAAATTTGTAAGATCAATCTTCATGTACTACTACTGCTAAATGGCTTAACAAGATACACTCAGTATTGGGAAGGAAACTTCCTCCTAGGAATGGCATGGGAAATGGACACTGAGATAACCAGCCACCACCACCAATGTGGCAGCAGCCAGGACAGGTCACTGATTTGATGGCCTATGACAGCCACACTCAGAACTGTACAAAAATCAGCTTGGATCCTCCTTCTTCTGTAGGAAATCCCAGCCCTGGCAGCATCCTACCGTTGATTTATATGAAATACACTGCTTCTCAAACTCTGCTTCTTCAAGCACTATTTATAACATGCAATTTTAGGAGACAGGGAGTGAAGGGAGAAGGGAAAGGTAGGAAAGCTATTTGCAAATGAGTCATTCCCCAGGAATGCTTTGACAGGCTGTCAGCAGAGATCTGATAAAGACATCCAGTTAAAATACCCCGCTGTGGTTCCAGGTGAAGGAAGATTGACGTTCTCGTGCTGTGCACAAGGTAAACTCCACCCAGGAGATGTTTAATCTCTGTGGGAAATTTCATACAGCCTGAATTATTCCAAAGTCATTCTGCCTCTTAGCAAATAATGAACATACACAAGAAGTAAGTTAAAAAGAAAAAGAAAAAAAAAAAGAAAGGAAAAAAAAAATGGAGAAACCTACTAGGAATAATAATGTCCCCCACCACCAGCATGTCATGTCAGGCATGGTTAGTAATGAAGTGTTTCTTCCAGTACTGCTCTTCAGGGTCCACAGCACAAGCTGTCCAATCATTAAATATTCCCATCAGAAGAAGTCCAGCACTTCTCACAGAAACCTCCTGATACAGAGCCTACATTGCCCTCTGCTTTACTCCTAATGGTTATTCATGATGGTCCCTTGACTCGTTTCTTCCCTGACTTCACATTTTACAGATATTTGCAGTGTTATTGCATTCTTCATTAGCTGGCATTTAAACCACAGACCACTGCAGGAAAACACATCAATTTTTCCAGCTCTGTCCCCTTGTAAATACCAATAACAAAACACCCTGACAACAAAAGTTTTGTCACCTGCCCTTTGTCTGTTGGTTTTGTGCCTCAGTTCCCCCAACCTTCAGCAGTATGCTGAAGACAGAACTATTATGGACCAAACTGGATTCCTGTACCCCTGTGAACCTGGCTAATGGATTGGCAAATGTGTCCTGGCAGTGTTTAATTTACTGAAACGGGTTTATTTCCTGTCCCACCCTGGTGCCCTTTGTGACTCAAGGGACCAACTCTCCCGTACCTATGTTCTCTTCAAGGATATGTCCATGTGTTATTCCAGGGTGTGCTTTGACCTCTGGAACAGCGAGTTCACCTACTCAGTCCTCTGAAAATGACAGAATCATGGAATGTCTTGGTACCTTAAAAGACCATCCAGTTCTGCCCCCACGCCATGGGCAGGGACCTTCCACGACACCAGGCTGCTCCAAGCCCCATCCAACCTGGCTTTGGACACTTCCAGGGATGGGGCAACAGTTCCTGAGCCTCACCAGCCTCACGGTAAAGAATTTCTTCCTAATATCTGTCCTCTGTCGATTTAAATCCTTTCCCCTTGTCCTATCTCTCCATACCCTTGTGAAAAGTCCCTCTCTGGCCTTCCAGTAAGTTCTCTTTGGGCACTGAAGGGCACTGTAGGTTCTTGTGGTGGTGTATTTTTCCTGATTGTAAGCTTTTTGTGATTATAAGCTTTTTCATAAGCCCTCAAATGGTTTATTCTGTACCCCCCACTCCTTCCTCGTATGGTTGCTTTAGTCCTTACTGCATCCCTTTGTACAGGTGTCACTCTCCACTTGGATCCACCCTTTGCTCCAGATTGTTCCAAGTCACTCCTCCTACCCCCATCAATCCTACCCTGTGCCAGTCCCCTCCCACTCTGGAAATCCTCTGATCTTGGACACACCCAGTGCCTGGTTCAAATTGTTCTCCACCCTTGGTGTTCCCTATTGGTCATTGTACTGTAAACCCCACATTATGACCCTTCCCTGAGTGTACCTAATTTGTTTAGGATTTGTACCCTCTCCTGAGACCTCCCCTGTTTATGTGTCGGGTGTCTTTGCCTCTGCTCTTCCTTTGAGTTAGGCTGGCTTTGTGTTTCAGTTAATAAATCGATCCTGATCCTCTGATTGGCAAGCAGAACCCATCTCGTTCTTTCCTATCCCAATCGTCTGGTGGGTGCCAAGGACACTCAGGAACCCCCTTGCACGTGGTCATGGACTAGGAGTGCAGAGTGACAGGTTCTCCCTGAAGCCCTCTTTTCTCCAGTCTGAGGAAGAAATTTAAGCATTGAAGCACAACTTCTGGTAAAGCTCAGAGTAACCAGTATTCTTCCTAAAACTCTCCCTGTTCTAAACAAACATATGGAGAACAGATTAACCATGTACCTTTTTTTCTTTTTCAGTGAAAACAATAAAAGCAAGAAGGACAAGCTTTCTGAAAGGAAGCAGGTGTTACACTTGTGGTCTACTGGTTTCTGTGCACACTCACTCTATACAATCCCATTAGGAAAAGAGACAGGAGCTCACCTTTCTGCCAGATCTGCAGGACCCAAATTCAGAAAAAAGCCTTGCACAAAGCCTGCACCCCTCAGCATCTCTGCAGAGGTTATCTGAATTTTATCTATTCCAATTTCTGATGCTTTAAACCAGCTGTTTCAAGGAAATGCCAGAGTGCCAGGGATGATAAATGTCTGTCAGAGGATGAAATAACTAACCAGCAGTGGCCACGCCAATGGCATTGATGTATTACAAGCCCAGGACATAACTCAATGCCACACACAGCTGTCCTGGCCATCCCACAATATCTCAAGCAGCCCTGGACACCCCTGCTCACATCCCACATTGCTGAAGGTGAAGTTTTTTTGTCAGCACCACAAACATTCGGTCAGGATTTGTCTCACCTCAAGGATACTCGATTATGCACAATGGCATTTAAGCAGAACACAGGAGGCACAGAGATTTTCCAAATCAACAGAGGAACAATGATTTATTGTACCAAAACTGCAACAAACTTCAGACCATCACATTGTTAACGAGTGTATAATACACACTTATGCAGGACACATAAAAGGAATTCATCAGGCCTCCCTTGACTCTGCTGAACGGTTCAGCAACCTTGGGTTGAATTTACAATCTGTCATTGCCTTTCAAAATGCCATACACAAGAGGAGGACAGAGCCTGAGGAATTGAAGTGCCTGGAGAGGAGAAAAACAAACAAACCAGCCAAATTTGATCACATTTGAGCCTTTGTTGTTGAATAATTAATTTTAATTCTCCACACTTGAGTTGGCCTAACTTAAAGGGAAATGGTCATAATGTGAAATTACTCTCAGGCTACTTGAGATAGTTTGATGGATACAGAAATGCCAAGTGAAAAAATAGATTGTGTGCTTTAGCCTGCTTTCCTTGATAGGCCCAACAAAATGAATTAAAAGTGCAGTTACACTTAACAGCACACTGTTTAGGATTCAAATTATAATTGGATGCATTACCCTCCTTATAAATTTTCTGCATTGTTCTTTTCCATTGGCTCCATTCCACTTTTTTTTTCTACTGATCCTGCTAAAAAAAATAAAAACAAAAAACAAACAAAACAGAAATCATACAGAAAAAAGGAAGATGCTAAATCCTGTAGACAATTTCTCTCTTATGCCCAACATTTCCTGAGCTCTATTGAGGCTGTCTTTAGAAAGAAGTGTACAGAGATTTGTGGTACCCACTTATGGGCCAGACGACAGGTCCCACCTTGCTTTATAAAGAAGATTCTATAAATTTGTGATACTAACTAAAACCCCCCATGGGCAGAATCTCTGGGATTTGTAGGAGCTCACATTGCTTTGTGTCCCCATCCACACGTGGGTTCTGGGGTCCATCTGCATGAAATCACTGTGCATAGGCCAAGGTGGGATTAATTATGCTCTGGCCCCCAGTGTGTCTCTGCATCCCATAGGCATTCCGTGTGTTCATCCACTGCTTCCTCCAAGTGTATTTTCCTTTCATAACACCAAAGCACTGCTCAGATTTGTAGCAGTAGAGGACACCAAAGGGACCAATTCAGCAGATATTTGAAGAGAGAAGCCTGTTCAATGAGTTCGTGTTCTTATGCTCTTATATGCAATTTAGAAATGTCCTTGCTGTCCATCGTGAGTGGTTGTTATTCTGTAAAAATTCATGTAAACCCTAAAGTTCCTCTATCTATATGTCATGATTGCACTTTTTCAGTGCCCTTTAACTGAACTTTTGTGATTTGTATTCATACCTTTGAGGTCTCTGGCAGAATCATCTGCTTTACTTTCAAGGGTTGTGCTTACTGTGCAACAGTCGCTTCTAAATTTCCTTCTTTTTTTCAATATTACTCATTTAAGGACAGCTTTTGTACAAGAAAATACATGTCAGGAGCCTTCAAGATCTAAGAGCCGTTTGGCTGCCCATTTCCTTTGGACCCAGGAGTGTTCATAGATAAAATTATTTACATATTTCTAGAGATGCAGATTTCTCTTTCTACATATAAATATAGAGAGAACAAATATGTGTGATATTACACAGATTCACTTGACATACATATATTTATATATGCATATACGGTGTGTAAATATACATTATGTATACATATAACTTGAGTATATATATAGACATTGAAGTGTATGTAAGGACTAAAATATTCTTTAACAAGAAATAGAGATGTGAATAATTGAATGTTAAAGGGAATAGAAAATCATAACAGTTAAATGGAGGTTTGGAGTCCCTGACTTCAGAAGGTTTCTCAATTAGCCTCGAGGTGTTTGTGATGGGGGAAGTTAATTAAGACCATCAGGCACCAAAATGGGGGGAATGACAACAATGTAATTTGCAAATAGAGTACTCAGAATAATACTTTAAAGTGAACTCAGTACTTGTTTTTTCCATTATTTGTAAGATTTCCTAGGTCTGTTCTAAGATTTCCCTTTCCTTTCAAACCTTTTTGGTTTGTCTTGGATAAACAGGAATTATACAAATCGAATAAAGATCCTGCTAAAAAAAGCAGGACTTTGAAGATTGAATCAATGAAGATTTGATCAGATTAAAATTTATAGGCAAAATCATTATGTGGAAGGAAGTAAACTGTAATAGTCCTCTGTAATCCTGAGCCAGGAAGGAGGAAAGTTTACTGTGATATATTGCTGAAATACCTGGGGCAATACCAAGGGCTTGTGAGATTTGTGAGGTGAAAAATACTGCATCATAAGAGGTAGCTATCACCTCTTTTTGTCAGCATGTACCAACATGCCTACAATGTATTAGAAAACAGAGGCTCAGGAAAGTTCTACAGCTGTGACAAATTGCAGAAAAAAATACATTTATGCTGATATGAATCAAGGCTGAATGTGAAGGCACAGGAACAAAACACCAGAAGAAGAAGAGGTGCCAAGTGGAGTTTGCTATTGACACCTACAGCAGCAGGTCATCGAGATCCCAGCCCACAACTTCCTGCAATTTCTCCTCACAAGCAGCTCAGGAGAAGAGACAATGATTAAAATCCTCATGACTTAGAGAGGTGGGTCAGGATAAAGAGATTAATCACATTCGGCTCCTCATTGACACAATAAGACACATCCCAGACAAATAGCCCTCACTTAAGAAGAAGCTGTGAAATGTGGGGAGGGTCTCAAAAGTTGATTTCCTTGTCCTCTACTCACTGCAAACAATCCTGAAAAGATTCCCTGGAAATAGGTGCCTTAATGCCTGAATTATGGGCAGGCTGTTTAAAATAAAAGCCTCTTAGTGGTCATGAGTGTGAGAGACTGAAATTAATTGTGGTTTATGCAAATTAATCCACATTTGTGTGAAGTATTCCATTAAATGACACTGCTGTTGGAGTGCTGTGGTATCATTTCCTACAGGACTCTCTCAGGAACCTTGGCTTCCAGCAATGTGGGCTGATGGCAGGAGAGAAAAAAATGAAACTGGGCAAAGACTGAAAACAGTTAAAAATTAAGAAAATAAAGCAGGTCATATTTTTTATATAGGGCACTATATTGACTAAAACAGAGAATGAACTCTGAAGTTTTCCAGATCTGACCTCTTTGGAATATGGTGATGCCTGAGAGAAGTATTTATCTGAGAGCTGAGTTTCCTGCACTACCTGGTTACATAATGTCTCCTGGCACTCACCTGCTGCCTTCCTATTCACAATCAAAATATACTCACAAATATTGGAATCAGAGACTAGATAATCTGAATTTGTTTTTCTTGTTTGGATAATTTCCTGTTCCATAGATATTTCAGTGAAAATAATCACATTCATAGAATCACAGAATGGCTTGGGTTAAATAGATTTTAAAGGTCATCTTATTTCAACCCCCCCTGCCATGGGCAGGGACGCCTTCCACTGTCCCAGGTTACTCCAATCCTCGTCCAAGCTAAACAAAACCACCTCTCTCAGCCTGTCCTCATATGGGAGGTGCTCCATCTTCTGATGTCGAGCCTCCTCTGATGTCGAGCTAATCACGGGTTTAAGATCTTAAAAGGCCAAGAGCATTTTGTGGTTATTACAAAAGGTGTTTATTATATAAATGCATCAGTCTCGAAGGCAAAAGTTCTAAGAATCCAGCCTTACTAAAGTTACAATGCCTAAAGTCCCAGTAAGGTAAGAGGCAACTTAACAGAGAATCCCAACCACAGGGAAAACAGTGATGGGGAAAACAGACTGACAGGGAAAACCTGGCCCAGGGGAGAAGGCTGATGGACAAGGGATTCCGATCACAGGGGGAAGCAGGCTGGCAAGAGCGTCCCGGCCGCAGGGAAAGGCGGATTGGGAAAAGGATCCGGCCGCAGGGAAAGACATATTCCCGGTCCTGAGCCGCGTTCCCCGCAGCAGCGGCTGGAGCAGCAAAGGCCACTGCCATAGGGGCAGCAGTCGAGGCAGCAGCAGCACCCCCACGCACCAACGGTAGCAGAAACAGCAGAAGCATCCCCCAGGCGATACAATACCTGACAAAGTCCTGGCAGCAGCTCCCTGGCAGGATTCCCTGGCAGCACCCCGTTCTTTCATGTTGCAGACGGCAGGAGGGTGGACCGACCAATTGAAAATCAATTGATCAATACCATTGCCTCCGAAACAGGGGACTTTTATCCATAAACTCTAAATGCATATTCATATCCTTATCTATAGGTTGTCCAATTAAGTCAGATCACACTTCTAAAACAATTTCTCAACACCAATCTAAACCTAACTTTGAAAGTGCGTAAATCTACAAAAAACTATGAAAATTGGTATTAGTCCTTACACAAAAACCTACACATGTAGCATATCTGTTAACATAAAAGATTCTATATTTGTTAACATAAAAGCTTCTATCTTATTCACGTAAAAATTGTACCTACTCTATCTAGGACTATGGGCAATGTTTTTGTTATGTCTAAACCTGAGCTACCAGGCGTTGGGGTTCTGGGTTCTGTGCTAGCTAGCACATTCTTAGGGCACTTAGAATCTATTTGCTTAAAACTAAAGTCTAAACTTCCATTTCATATTTACACGGCTTAATATATTTTAATTTTTCTAAGGGCTTTAATTCAACACCCTGTATCCTTCTCTCCCCCTGGGGAACCCAGGGGGCTTGCACTCCAACACTGATCCACTTGAGCTCTTCATGTTGGTGAAGGGCAGACAGAGAAGAGCTGTGTGCAGATCCACTTGCTATGATTTCCCTCAAGGATTCATACCCATCTTTCCCATTGATCAGGGGAATGATATGACAATTTTGGTAACTGTGTTAAGGCTACTCCAGGCACTGCAATGCTAGAAATGTCTAGAAAAATGTATAAATGTGTTTTAATTTGAGAATCACACTGGACTTGGGCTCCTGATAATGAGTCCACTTTCTGAGGAGAGGCAGAGGCATAGCCTCTTTGTTTCCCTTTCATCCCAGTCTACCATTGCTCATCTCTTCACCTACCACAGTATGTTGAGAAACAAATTTCAAAAGCAGAGGAGATAAAAGTTGTTCTGCTCCAATCTGCTCACAAAAACAGGATTAGCAGGGTAAAACGGTCATGCAGCCACAGGACAGGTCATCCCCACTGGATGAAGGTGGAAAATATGTTCCTGAATTTCCCCTTTCTTTCAGTTTGTTTTTGGTCTACTTTCCTTTCCACATAACATGTCAAGCTGGCAGGTAGCAGAGATAATTCTACCTGACAGAAGCACAGCAATACATTTTAAAACTTCCACCCAGCTTTCTCTCTTTGTGCATCTAATAATCACTTTCTCCAGTCCAGAGGAGTTGGCAAGTAACACACTAATACTTGGAGTTCTTACATCTCCCCAAGTGAAAACCAGAATTAAACTGAAATAACAAAAACTCAGAAAACATGAAGACTTACCAGCAAGTTTTCCTTTGCACTCCCTTTCAATCTCATTTTTGGCTTCCAAGGAAACAGTAGGAACAGGGAACTGATAAATAGAGTTTGACCAAACCAACCTTACCTATTTAAATGTGAACATGATGCCAGCAAACCACTCACTGGAACAGTCCCAAAAGAGAAATGTCATGAGCCTTGTACTAATTTAAAATTACAAATTACTTGGAGCTGGTAGCTTACCCAATTTAATAGTGGAGGCTAAAGCTGAGCACAGATTGCTGGAGCTATCTACAGTTATCCACCGGATCATCAAGCAGAAATACATTTCACTGACACTTGCTGTTTGCTTAATATAATCTCTTATTGACCACCTGGCATTTCCACTGTGTTTTCTTCTGATTTACATAACAAAAGGGAATGGTATGTTCACACACACACACACAGAAAACCACAGGACACCTGTTTTCTTTTGTTAGGAGTAAATAAATGATGATCATTAATGAATTCTTGCATAAATGCATTGTGAACACATTCCTTACTTCTCTATAGGTAATGACACTCATGGTCTCATGTCTGTGAAATCCAGGAAATCTAATCTGAAACCAAGATCCTGTCAGAAGGCTCCCATTGTTAGACACACACTGTTGTGCTCCTCTCCTGAGGAGCTGGTTTATGCTGTTTTTTTCCATTTCTGGATCTGTTTTTCAGAGAAAGGTGGCTGGACTCACGAGCAGGGATGTTGTGGAAATTAGGAAACCAAATTTCCTTTATTAACTCAGTCCCACCTAGGTATTGCCATTTCTTTTTATGAATGTCTAAATGTTCAAGCCATTTTCCTGAGCTGTATCGTAGGAATGACAACAACCACCAGTTTCACAGGGTGTTACTCAAACTCTGTGTACACTTGTTAGTACAGTATTTGTCCAAGTCTTCACATCCTTGGCAAAAGCATCTGCACAGACCTGGCAAAACAAGGTTTGCATGAGGCATTCAGTGCCACAGAGCCTCATATCTGGGCAAGAATATCCCTGTGCACTGAAGATACATCAGCTGAAGACAGTTTACATTGAGGGATATTAACACCAACAACAAACCCTGGACAGCTCTCAACCAGACCTGCTTTCACACCTAAATCTGTGATTATGTAATACACCAAACCCTATCATTGTTGCTGTTGTTTGTAGACAAAACCAATCTTGGCAGATGATGAAGAAACCAGAGTATGATTAAGGGAGAGGCTGAAAGAGATTCTGTTTCTTCCATGACCCATTAATTAATGCTGTTGCAGCGCAATTTCCTAAATGTAACTGTGAAGTGGCCACATCACCATCCCCCCTTCCTTATTCAAACAGATGGATTCATGTCTGGATTCAGAGCAATGAGGAGCACTGGCTGAGATAGGACTGTGTAAGCAACATATCTTCCACAGAGCCAAACACAATCATCTGCCTGGAAATAAAGGGGTTGATGCTTAGTGAACATGAGCCCTGATCCCATGGCATCAGCACATCAGCACAGGCTTTGAGGAGAGTAACACCCTGAAATCCATAGCTGTGCTGGGAGGCGATTTCATTTCCACATCTGGCCAGGTGCATGATTTAAGATTCTGTAAAGAGAAAGAGAGAAGTTTGAGTCATGTAAGGGACACCAAATATTTTGTTGTATCATAAGACAGGAATCAAAAGTGTTGTGATTATAGAAAATCAGAAAATTTGTGGAGGGGAAGTATTAGATGCACTGGGGCTCTTCAGTTTGGAGAAGGAATGCAGATCAAACCCCGATGGCTGGAAGCTAAATCTACACCATTTTCTACTGAAAGTTAGTCATCACTTTTTGTAAGGCTGAAGATGATTACACTGTAACAAAATCCCTGCAGGAAGTGATGGATTCTTCATTTGTCACATCAAACTTTGATGTCATTTTAGTCCAACACAGATAAGTGGAGTCAATATTGGGCTATCAAGGTGAATTCCAGTGGTAAAACAGACCCTTCATTTGTGGATTATGCAGAGCCTGATGTATTAGAAAAGTGAAATTTAATGGAAATGCTTCCCAGTTTCTGGAGTGAATGCTAACAGCCCAAAGAACAGTTCTAAGAGGCTTACATGTTGTGTGAGGGCAGAGGGCATTGCTTTCTGTAATGAAATGTCAGCTCCTTACAGGAAGAAGAAAATTATTTTCTGACAATCCTTTTTGTCTTGCACTAACTATTCAAAAGCCAGAAGACTGTGCACTGCTCCAGTGCCATGTAGCAGTACCTCTGCCCTAGAAAAAGGCATCCAGTCACTACCCTGTCAAGCACCAGGTAAAAAAGCCATCCATGAGGCAAGCCCCTGTGCAATACTTTTGTCTCGTGATTTATCAGTTTAAGTGGCTTTTTGTTCCTTTGTGGTTCATTCTTAGTGGTTCATCCAGTTCCCTCAGACTCTGTAACTTGACCTTTTTCAGATTTCTCAGCCCTGCATAATGGTGCAGCAGCATCATTTTCCCACGGCTCATAGGACAGAGTTGAAGATTAAGAGAACTGCAGGTGATGCATAAATCTGTCAGGTGGCAGTAGTGAATGTTTATAAATCTTTATGAATTTAGAATACACATTTCTTGTTTCATTAGAGAGCAATGATTTAAAGATTTCCAGATTACAAGGAGACTAGTGATGAGTATCTGGACCCTGCTGACACACATCTCCTATTACATGGTGGTTGACCATATAAAAAATTAACTTCCCAGTGGCAACACTTTCTGCAACAGCTGCTGAAGGAAAATCAGTGATGGGTAAAGGACTCTTCTGTGATTTCCATCAGAGAATTTAGTCATAGGAACCACCCAGATTTCTTCAATGACAGGATGTATACTTTTGTTTTTGTTAGGCAAGTACAGAGAATAACATTAGAACTCCACTAAATCTGATAAGAATATGCATCTCTTTTACAGTAAAGGTATCTGAACTTTTCCAACGAAGTTTTCCAGGTATCTCTAACGTGGACAGAGTGCATTTTAGGCTCACTTGGGCCAAAATATTCCCAGTTAATTTCTCCTGGGAAATAACAGTAGAAGTTCATGTCAAACAACTCAGAGATTTATAGCTGAAAATCTCAAAAGACCAAAATGATGCATTGGTTTTCTGGGTCCACTTATAATAACCTGGAATGACTTACATGTTTTATTATTGAAATAGCAATGTGTGTGTATATATATTGCTGATATGAATGAGCATTAGATGCACTGCATACACATCCACCAATAGGAGTGAAATATATACGTATCCATCACAACAAAATGAGAAATTGGTCCATACTGGTTTGGGTTTTCCAAGTAAAAAGAACCAATAAATACTTCCAGCAAATTTTGCTGAATGAGCACTAAAACTTTTTTTAATTTTTTTTTTTATATATAAAATCTTAACCTGGAGTTTAAGGCACCAGATGGATTGCAACATGGGATAAATCAGGGAAAGATGATTGTTAGCAAGGATGATAATAAATGGCATAAAGGAAGCTGCTATGCAAAAAGAGGCAGAAATGACAACCCACAACTTCTTTAACTGTATTCTAGCTCAGCTCAACTATCAAGGTACATTAAAATGCATCTGCTTAATCTTAGGGTTTTTTCCTTACTCTACAGAATGAGGTGTCTAAAATTGGAGCTGAAGGATGATTACCATACCTGGGATTTACTTTGCAGTTTCCAACAGTCCTGCTGTACTCATCTTGACAGGAATATAAATAAGTAGGCATCCTGACAGACTCTGTTTATGGAATAGAGCTGAGAAGTGATCCTAAAACAAAAGTCAAAGTTAAGTTGCTTGTTTCTTTTCCCAAGTCATGTTTATTTTCATTTGTTCCAGAGAAATATTTCTCAGATGATATAAATCTGACAGTAACACTGCCAAAATATCAATCTCCATAGTTGCTGCTATAAGATCATTGGAAAGTCACAATTATCCATAGCTAAGGAGGGAGATCAGGCAAAAAAATGGTCAGGTAAGGGATGGATGAGGTCTATCTGGGTGAGTTGTCACCTAAATGGACTGAGTCAGTAACAGGGAAAAGAAGGATGCTTTTTGTACTATCATCCTGCTAGTGCAGGCATCCCAGTGCCTGATTATAGTCTATAATAGAGTGCACAATTCTCAGATGTAAGAAAACTCAGGCTCATCACAAATATGAAAACTTAGACAAAGTCAGTGACCTTCAAAGTTTTTTAGAGTATAATCCTTACTGATTTCAGGCTCAGACACCACACATTCAAATTTAGGCATCTAACTGAAGTAGTTCATAGAATCACAGAATGCTTTGGTTTAAAGGTATCTTAAAGCTCATCTCATTCCACCCCCCTGCTGAGGGCAGGGACATCCTCTATTAGACCAGGCTGCTCCAAGCCCCATCCAACCTGCCTTGAACACTTCCAGGGAGCAGCCACAGCTTCTCTGGGACTTCTGTGCCAAGGCCTCACCACCCTCACAGTAAAGAATTTCTTCCTAATATTTAATCTAAATTTCTCCACTTTTAGTAGAGCAGCTGCTGTAGGTACTTTCAGAGGGTAAGGAGTGGTAGACACTAAGATGATTAATTTAATCTTCACTTCTCTCCAGTGATCAGAGAGAGCTGGAGGTGACTAAGTTAATTACAGGCTTCCATTTAATATCTCATAGCTAATATTATGTCTTGGGGCTGTGAGCTCTGGCCCTTCATGAGGACCTGGAGCAAAACAACCAGCAGAAGTTAGCACCAGCAGCCAGGAACAGAGCCCACAGCCTGCATGGATGCTCCAACCATTGGTTCATCCCCAGTTTTCTGTATAACTGGAAGAGAAAGCCACCAGAGCCAGTCCCCATGGCTCATCAGATGCTTCCCATTCAGTGAATTTATATTTCAACATGAATTTTCATACTGACAGGTTGCATGCAGGACTTTGTTGCCATGAAAAACTCTGCTCAAAGGCTCAAAAAGACTTAAACTGAAAGCTTGTTTCATTTCTGAATTACCATTGGAAAAATTTCCTGTGAATTCTTCACTGAGGCTGATAGTAATATAGCAGCACTGTGTGTAATATTTCCCAGCATCCTGTTACAGGCTTTGAGTTTCCCCAGATGTTGTTGGCTCCTCTCTGCAGACTGTCAGGTGCTGTGCCTTCCCCAGGCCCTCACCACTTGTTGCTGTTTGCCCCAGGTTTGAATGCTTACTTTTGTCTGCATCAAGACAAAACCTATTGTCACATCCATTAAAATTAATTTAAAAAAGGAAGGCACTACTTGGATGATTATTTTGCTAATTATGCAGCTTTATGTAGCCATATGCTGAAAGGTTAAGAAGAGAAAGGCATCTTTGCTAGCTGCTATTAGCAGATTTATCATCAACTGCAAGCTCTTTATAGAGGCCTCACTGGGAGACCTCTAAGAAATACTTGATGGACCATCAAAATATCTCTGTGAAACAGGCGTAAATGCATGCATCAGGTGTGCACAGATCCCTTTTCAGACAAAAGAGCTTTAATCATCCATGGGTTTTATGCAGACCTCTACAGGACACTAACTCTTGGCTATTCCACTTCTTCCATAGACAGATTTTAGGAGCAGAGGCACCATAATCACATCAAGTCTGACCAAAGCACAGCCAAAATGCTGGTATCAAATACACATTGTTTTCACACAAATACCATCACAGGAAGACAAGTTCTATTTGATGTCCCTGTCAGTTATCTGGACGAGGCACCCTCAGTTTGTCTGCAGCTGACACAAAGATGGGTGGGAGTTTCGATATGCTCTGCACATCCTGAAGGGGGCTATGGACGGCATAGATGGATGGTGTGAGGAGAGACGAATGAGGTTCAAGACAAACACCTGAGTCTGGCCCTCATATCCAAAGAAGCCCCAGCGGTGCAAAAGGCTGAAGGCAGAGTGGCAGGAAAGTTGCACAGCAAAAAGTCCCTGGGGGAGGAGATTGTGAATGGCCAAACCTGACACAGCATGTGAAAGGTGAGCAAGGAGGCAGGTGGCATCCTGGTATTCTGTCTCAGCC
>VYXD01012391.1:0-14291 GCA_013397195.1 Hylia prasina | reverse complement strand
CCGGCTCCGGCTCCGGTTCCGCGGGCGGACAGCCCCCGCACCGCTCCCGGCGCGGTCGGAAGCGCGGTAACGGTGCCGGCCCGGGGCACCCGCACTGCGGGAGCGGCCCCGCACAGCCCGCCCGGCCCTGCCCGGCCCCCGGGGCTGCCTTGTGGCCGGAGCCGAGCAAGGAGTCCCCGAGTCGGTGACATCGCTTGTGCGACCGGGGGCCGGTCCCGCAGCACCGGGCGGTCCCGCATGCAGGAGGAGAAGCGGATTCGTGTCCCTCTGTAGCGCGCTGGCTCCGCGGCGGCAGCGGCAGCGCCGTGCGGGACAGCCCCGGGTGTCGCCCCTGCCCGTCCGTCCGGCAAACACCGCTCGGCGCCGCCGGCTGCCAGCGCTGCCCCGGGCTCCTGGCACAGCCTCACCGCATGGGGCTCGGTCTGGTGTGCGACTTGGGTCAGGAAAAAAGTAATACTGGGTTTTAATCTGATCCGTTGCGTATGCCTTAGGGAAACATATGAAGCTCTTTCAGATATTAAACTGTCTTGATTTGGAGTCTTCTACTAAAGAAAATTCTCTGAATGCTTGCTTTTTGCCACAAAGCAGTTGTCACTTAATGATTTCTCCCTTATTTTCTGCCAGTGTTTTTATGCTGACGTGAAACAGAACAGAGATGGCAAAATTTCTGATAATGGCTTTAGCTGTGGAGTTTTTTTTCTTCTGATATTACCAGATCTTTCACAACAACTGATCAGTCATGGACAGAACTGGTGTAAGGCACTACGTATGTGAAAATTGAAAGTTGTTTTGATTTTAATTTCAGTTCAGTGAATTGTTTTGAAGTGTCCAAAAGTTTGTATTTTGAGCAGATGATGATACCTTCAAAAAGGGATTAAATGAGTTAGTGGCCAGGGGGCTCATGAGTGGACTAGGTGAGAATGTACCTGCCACGTTCTTCATGCAGTAACGGTGGGTAGTGGGAAGCATGAGAACAATGGACCACACAGTGTCCAAACTTGTATATTCTGTCTGAATAGCTTCTCTGGTTGTCACCTTTGGAGACAGAGGCTGGGACTAAATGGGTCACTCATCTGATCTCCTGGGACATCCTGTGGTCCAATTGTATAGCTAAATCAAAGCGTGCCTCTAGGATGAAATTATAAAATCTGTTTGCTGTACAGATAAAACCTGGTCGCTTGTAGATCCTCCTGTACGATAGGAAAATTATGCAATACAATCAATAGCTTAAGTTCTGCAGTAAAATCTACGGCTTGCCATTCACTTGCTCCATGTTTTTAACTCACGTGACTGAACTGCAGGTGCTCAGCTTGCCCAAATTCATTGTAAGTAGGGATAGAAGGGCCATGGTGCCTGCCCAGCAAAACACAGTGTCATGGTTTGTTCAGGAACACTTGGATCGAGGCCAGAACCTCTGGCTGAAGGAGACCTCACTTTTAGAAAATGGTATGACTGGGACTATGTTTATTGCTACTGCCTCAGCTACACATTCAGTTTGTTTATGTGGTGTGCTGGGCGTAGATGCATTCTGGTGCCTCTAGCTTGGAGGCTGAGAGTCTCTCTTGAGATATTCTAGAGGTCGTAATCCCAGGAGGAGCTGGCAGGACAAAGCCTGGTGGGTGCCAGCTGGAGCAGGCTGAGGTGCCCACATCTGCCCCACTCTCTGGGGCAGGGACTACTTTGTTAGGGGAAAGTGATCATTTCTTCGTTGTTTACATCTCTGGCCTTAGAAATAACTTCAATAGTGAGAAAAACTACTAAACAAGTAACGGTTCCTGTAACGTCACTTGCAAACCAAAGGGACAAGTGAGTTTTACACAGAAGTGAAGGAGGTGGGTTGTTAGAGGTGCCCCAGTCACACAGCAGGTGAGCCTTGGGACATTGGTTTCTGGAGAGAAAGAGAAGCTGCTTTCCAAGTGTTCAGAACTCTTTCTAACACTGAGACAGCACAGTCGGGAATAAATGACTGTCAGGAACAGGAACAGGCAGGAACTCCTGTGAACCAAAGGTAGGACGGTAAAAGTTAAGTTTGTGTATTTATTTACTTCACTAGGCAGCTTGTGTGTGTGTGTATATATATAATAATAAAGTGTATGTCCTTTTCTAGAGCTCAGCTTCCTCTTTCTTTCTCCAGCAGCTATTTCAAGGCCAAATGGTTTAACATTTCTCTCAGTGTGACTGCTGAACTTTCACCCACTTCTGAATGTATTTCAGCTTGCTGTTTATTACTTTGCTTCATAGGTCTGATAGCCGACAGAAATACCTTTCTAATTCTAAAATCTCTGAAATGTACTTTTTCCCCCTCAAAAACTTCATGTGCTTCAAGTAAATTGTCTTTTGCTTGTTTTGAAATGGATTTGTCAAGACTCTGATGATTAAGTGTGACCATTTCTGGTTACGCATAATGTGTTTGTTTGCTCAGTGCATTTATAATCACTGTTAATAAAACACAATAGGGCTGTCACCAACTTCCAGCATACTAATGATAAGGTTTTTACATTTGCATGTAGAGTTTTGTCCCAGTCATCTATAAATTTGTTTACAAGCTTGGGACTGAGTCAGTGCCCCGGCTAAGTGTGAGACTCCCAATTATAATCAGGTGGTTTAAAAAGTGTGTAATGTTTATAGGGCAGTTTCTTTAAGTAGGTTTCAAAACATGCTATAGAAGGGAACTGATACTGCTAACCTAGTCTTAAATTGGGGGAAACAGAGGTAGGAAGAGCTGGGTACTTATCTGAGGTCACAAAAATTCCAGTGAAGGAGCTGAAAACTGAGATGACTTTTCAGAGCATTGTTCCTATGCCCTCTTTAATGCCCTGGAAAGAAAACAGAGAAACTGAGACTTTAATGATGTTAATGAATTGATGTGAAAATGCTTACACAAGAAAGAGTAATTTGCCCGTCACCTGTCTCAAAATGGGGCATGATAACATTTTTACATAAAAATGTGATATAACACAATTTGAGATTAGAAATTAAAAATTTTTATACATACATATATATATATACAGGTACAGCAGAACATCAGCTTCACTGAAATGTGGCAAGCCACATAAAGTTAATTATGGGACTGAGCCATAGATTTAACCACAGTCATTTTTTCAGTTGGTGTCTATTTAGAAGTGTCTGGAGCAACACTTTGTAGTTCTGCTGTAACAGCAGTATTGATAACAGGCATTTTCACTTCTTCCTCTACTCTCAGAGGAGGAAAGAGAGCAGCACATGTTTATTCAAGTCCTTTGAAATAAATTATTTCTGAACATCACTGTCAAGACACTTGCTATTCTGGTGCATGGCAAGGAAAGGGAGTTTTTTGGAATTGGGACAGCTGTTAGCAAAGGTTTGGAAGGGTTGGCATAGAGGCCATCACATAGATGTATATGGAAGAAGGCAGGCAGCTGTATAGGGCAGAAAACTTCTCATCAGCCAAATGTTTCCTTTGTGCTTCTTCTCCACTCACTTTTGGAATAAAATCAACCATGGGATATCAACGTTCAGGAGTAAAGAAAACAGTGTTAGTCCTTTCTAACATTTTAGTTTCCCATATTTCAGAGTGTGTGACTTCTGGACAGATGTAAATCATAGTTGTAGGCAGCGAAGTAAGTTGTTGATGGGTTTGGATGCAAGAAGTGTTAGAATTGATTTAAACAGGTTTTTAGTTATGGCAGGTAGATCTCACAGCGCTGGCACCTGAGCAGAAACTGAACCACACTGTAAGTCCTTTTTGCAGAAACAGGTAACTTATGTTGCTATAAAAGCAAATCACCACGGTTGAATAGGTACATGCACAAAACCTTATATTAAAAAGTAATCTAGATTTTGGTCTAATTAATAAACTGAAAAACAGTCTTCCTGTTTTCTTTTTAGTTCTAAAGGAAATTCATAAAACTAAGAGTGCTTGTCTTTGAAAACTGTCTAATAGTATTAAAAAGACATTCTTTACTGGGTAACAAGACACTTGCATTGAGAAATCTTTTGTCAAATCACCCTTAAACAGGGTAAATTGCCCGAAATGCACAGAAAACAGTATGTTCCCCACACAGCTAAATGCAAGAATGATCCTGTTTATTTTTCACTAATCTGTTACTGACTATAGACATTGTTGTGGCGTTTTGGCCACTAATGGTTACAGAAGTGTCCTTTTCAAAGCAATGCCAGAAGTGACTGTAGTGTCTGTGTCTTTGAAGGTAGGAAGTTGAGTTTTAGACAGTTCAGCCTTGCAGTTCCAGCATCATTACTCAGTTGAGTCATGAGTGAGATTTGGCTTGGTCCCAAGGAGTGCTGGATGTAGAAAGAGCCTCAGCTGTTTGCCCAGTTCCTGATCCCCCCCCAAAGCCTGAAAGGTCAGTGCAGGACCTTGGCTGTGCCCGGCTGGGAGGGCATTGCAGGGGGCAGCTGATGCCTCTGGAGGGTGTTGTGCGACCTGTCGCAATAATTCCGTGGCTAAAGGGCAGAGCCACGGTTAGCCAAGGAAGTCATCTGAGGACAGAGAGTCCCAGTGTGCTGAGTAGCGTTAGAGGTTACTGGACACTTGCAACAAAAACTTTTGGGTTACTTTTTTGCAATACAGGACACATGATGAGTATGGAATTCAAGTCCTTGAGGGGATGAGTTTCTTAATGAAATTATCAGCTGAGGAGCCAGTAGAAGAATCCATATAATTTAGGGACAGATATTGGTGGTTAAAGGTGAAGTAATGGTGCCTCACTGGTGCAGTACTTTGTTCATTCTGGCCTGACTCCTTTCTTCATTTACTGAAAAATTTCTCCTACATCAGTTAAATCTTTCAGTATCTGGCACCCCGTATCAAAGAATTTACCAGAAAGAAGGTGTCAGTCTTGAACAGTTCAGTCCCTAGGGAGTGCCTGCATAGTTCTTACCTGAAAATCTCAGTCATGGGAATGATCTGGTGAAAGAGAAGGAGATTTTGCTGTAGTGGAAAACTTGCAGCTGTGATGCAGAGCGAGCGATGTGCTGTGCCTGTGGCTGGTATGGCAGTTCTGGGCCAGTTGCCCACAGGCTTTTCATCTTTATACCATCTTTTCTTTCTTTCCTGTAGTCTCTTTACTTCCTCCTTTTCCTTATGCTTTCTCTTCCTTTCTGCTAGCTTTTAGTGTGTTACACTAAATTACAGTGTTCTCTGCTCTCCCTTTTCACTAGAGTGCTTGTCTTTGACTCTCTCGTCTCGTCTCGTCTCGCCTCGCCTCACCTCACCTCTCCTCTCCCTCTCCCTCTCCCACATCCACATCCTCATCCACATCCTCATCCACATCCACATCCACATCCACATCATTCCCAAATATATTGAAGTGTTACATTTGCTAACCTGCAGCAGCCCTGCAGGTTGTAACTGGAAGGGTGGTAAAAATCACAGCTACCAACAAAGATCAAACCCACTGTTGCTCACGAGATGAGCAGTTCCAGTTTTATCCCAGATTTAAGGCAATCCAGCTGCTGCCAAAAGGGCTGGTCCCATCCTTCCTCCCGCTCCCTCTTTCCTGCCTTGGGGTATCAGTAAGGTGGTGACATGGCTGAAGTTTAGTGT
This sequence comes from Hylia prasina, assembly GCA_013397195.1. Lineage (NCBI taxonomy): Eukaryota > Metazoa > Chordata > Aves > Passeriformes > Sylviidae > Hylia > Hylia prasina. The sequence goes on along the minus strand of VYXD01012391.1, from coordinate 8,746 downwards.
TTCTCAGGCTCTGCTGGGTTTGTATTGAGCTGGTGCAGCAAGATCATGCTCTGAGGCTTCCAGTGGCACCACAAGAAAGGTGCCAGGGAAGAACAGGCATCAGGATGGGCAGGGCTGTCCTCTGAGTGGCAAGGCTCCTAGAGGAGAGTTGGCCAACCACATCTTCTGCCAGGAGTATTAGTACAGCCTGCTAAGATAGGATAGATTTTTTAAAAAAAATATTTAGAGAGAGGAAAAGAAGAACTTATTTGAGAGAACTTTGAACAAGACTGGCTCTTTGCCAGCAAAAAGTGCAATCCTGCGGCCTTATAAATAACAAGCCAATAGGCTGATCCAGCAGATTGACTAATGAGGAATCTGTCTGATAAATGACAGGGTTTTTTGGCAAAAAACCTGCCCACATCTGATAAATAATTAGAACTGTTGCCTTTGTGCCCTGATGTAGAAATTATCTCTTCCAGGTTTATGGTTTCTTGGAAAGAGTTGTCTGTTCTAGGAGAAATAGGCATGAAAGGGCACGGTAGGCTGCAGATGGCCAGGGTGCTCTGTGAAGAACAGGGCAAAACACTTCTTGGTAAACACCACTAACTAGCCTTGAACACAAAACATTCCTGATTCCAGGGAACATGTGGTAATCTTGTCTACAAAAAATGCAAACTAAAGTGGGAGAAAACAAAAATGAGATGTCTGTTGCAGAACAGTCAGGCTAAATAAAATCTACAAAAACATTATTTTCTTTAGCAGTATTTCTAAAATTGCTTCCCAGTGGTTACCTCCCCTGGGAACTTCCATAGGGCATGGAGAAGATCAGACCTTTATGTGGTTACATCAGTGGCAGCTCAACAATTTGTGTGCCAAATTATTAATAGATGTATTGCTCTTCAGATTTCAAATCAGTCCTGGGGTTTCCTGTGGGAATTTTAAGTAATGGTGGGAGAAAAACATGGGCTGAAATTCAGAGATACAAACAGCCTTGTGAATTCAGCATTTCTTCCTGCTGGGTGGATATTTTGTGTTTCTTCTCCCAGAGAAAAGACTTACAGTATGAAGAAATTATCTCCCATTCAAAAAGCAGCAAACATTTTAAAACTTGTATTCCTACCAAACCATCTCAGCAGTGTGATGTTACCACAAGTTAAAGCAAGAAAAGAAAGTAATTTTTAAAAATTCTTGTTTTGGAAGTGGATTCCTCTCCCAGGTCACGTAACAGCCTATTGTGTTTGGTGTAAATTTTGGGGATTCTTTAAGTATCAAACTTGTCCTTTTTTCTACAGCAGCCTGCAGTGGGAGCTGTGCAGGGCCTTTTCTGTACAGAACCTATATGAAAGCAAGTATTTCAATTCTTTTAGATTTCAAACTAAGACAGAGAAAAAAAAAAACCAAACATGTAAGAGATTGTGGCTGTAAGATCTTCAGAAGAGAGAATGCTGAGTGCATCAAAGCTTGCTTTTATTCTGGAGGGGAGTGTGTGCAGATTTTGTTGCCAGTTTAATCTGGCAACTGTCTGTTCTTCAGCAGGTGAATGTGGTTAGACCAGTACCTGGGTGACCCTGCTCACTCTGTGTCAGCATCCTGAATTCTTTGTAGCAGGTTGCAGTGCACTAGTGGGGCTGGCAGAATTCACACTGCAAAGTGGGCATGTGTAGAAAAGCCCTATACAACAGGACAGCTCTTGTTTCAAGTATTTGGTACCTGGACATAAAATAAAAGGTCCCTGCTGACAGTTTTTCTAGTGGTAATGTTCCTGCAGATACATGTTAAGTATATGTGTTAATTTTACCTCCCAACTCCATTGCCTTGACTGAGAAAGTTGTACAAAAGGCTTCCCTGGTTATCCAGTTTCTGAGCTTAAAGGGAAAAGGCCTCCACTACTTTTTCTTTTAAATGGTCAGTCTGGACACTGTAATGTGGTCCCTGTGGTCCTTTGGCTGCCCTTTTGCCAGCCCTGGTGCACCATGTAGGGCATGGGAACAGGTATGCACGACAAATAGGGAGCAGGTCATGACCATTTCAAGTGGAGGAGTGCCTTGAATCCCAGTAGTGTTTGCTAAGAGAAACAGGTTTCTAATTGATTCAGGGCCAAATTTTAAAAATCAACATGAAAATAAAAGTCTTGGATGGCTAAGGGGGATAAAATCTGTCTCCTTCTACCATAAGGAGATAGAAGGATCAGATCATTCTTCAGTTTCATTATGTTTTAATCATTAAAAAGTAACAGTTGAGTCTCTGGGGTTGGAAAAAAGTGTCATTAACCTACTGTTCTTGACTAGTGTTTCAGATCCTTCCCAATTCAGCAGGACAAGCCAGAAACCATCATTATATTGCTTTAAGATTATTCCTGTTTCCAAATTTCTTTGCAGTCCTTGGGAACTTTTCTTAATTTGGAAGTAGAAAGACTTATGCTTTGCGGTAGAATAAGAGAAATAATCTGCATTTTTGATACTTTGCCTGTGTAGTATTGCCCTCTGCTGGCACCAGTCTGAGGAGCTTCATAGGTCCCCTAGTGGAACATGAGGTTTGTCCCCTTCCAAGGCATCTTTCAAAGGATCCAAATGCTGGTTCATGGTTGTGATCCACGAAGTGCTCATGGTTTCATTCCATTTTCCCACAGAAAATCTTTTATGGGCAGCGTTTTGTTTTAATACAGCTTTAAAAGCATTAGAGGTTCTTGATAAAATTCCATTTTCCAGTGAATATTGTAAGAACCATGCAGGACCTTTGAAGGCAGTTGTATTACACACCAACGTGGTAGCGTACGATACGCTCTGAAGTAACAGAATTTTCTTTTCTTCTTCTTTCCCCTGAACTAGTGTCACTTGATTCACTATCTGAGACTCAGCCATCACTTGATAGTTCTGAATTATTTGATCTGCACCTTTGACCAGCTGAAGTCTGTCTCCTCTGAAGACATTAAAATCACGGATGCTGTTTTTGACGGCGTGGAAGTGAGAGTGTTCGAACCTCCTGCGGAGGGAGATGAAAGCCTCAAGCGCAGCGTTGTTTACATCCACGGAGGGGGCTGGGCCTTGGCAAGTGCAAGTAGGTGTCTGCCTGTGATTAAATGGGATTCCAGTCTGCTTTTCTCCTAGCAGGAAAAGCCAAAAGCTCTTTTTCCTGCCAGGAATGGCAGTTTTGTGAAGATGTACCTGAATTCAGTAGTGACTGTCTCCGCCCTGGTGAATCAAGGCTAAGGAGAGAGGGAGAAAAATATCATGAACATACAGCAGAAGTGATATCTTATCTGCATGTGAGCTGTAAAAGGACCAAAAGGTTAATTTTGTTACATCCTGAGAGGGAAAAATAGCTTATTGATTAAATATCTGTGATGCCTGGGTGGGCTGCTTGGGCCAGTCCTCCACTTTCTGAGGTAAGGTGCAAAAGTCAGTCCTTGGTGATCAGGTTCCAGTGGCTACAGATAAGGAAACTACGTGGGTTTGCCCCATTTTCAGAGATTAATTAGCAGAAGACTGAGCTGATCTACACTGCGTGCAACAGCCTTGCTAATGTTTGGTTCTTAAATAACACCTACTGGGAATACATACAGAGCACAGACAGGAGGGGTGTGGGCAAACAGGTTGGTTCCTCTTCGAGTTGCTCCTTGGGGACTACAACCACCACTGGCATAATGACCTTGAAATTCAATGCTGATTATTCCATTAACTTGGAAACCACAAACATGATCAGAGGAAGTGAGGTTCAGCTATAGGCAGTTATAAGGTAACCACTGATTCCTTCCACACTGTAAGGAGGAAAACAGCCTTGGGAAAGGAAAGGCATGTGGTTCCTGTGGCGGCTCTGAGATCCAGATCTGAGAACAGTCTCCCTTTTCCTTCCCCATTGTTCCATACAGCCCTGATGCATTCTACAGCTTCCTCTACAGAAAAAGAACATAAATGGATTTTTACAAAGTGATATGAAACAGAGTCTGTATTGATTGCATTTGGACTCTGGATGCACAAGTCATTTAGACCATGATTTGAGTGAGATTTAAGTTTCTAAATAACTTTAAAATGTGGCCTTCACATAACTTTGAATTCCAGTCTCTGTCCTGTAGTTAAACATTTTACTCCTCTTCCTACAGAGGAATTGTGCTTTGAGATGGGTTTTCTTAGCCCTGCCTACAGGATATTTGTTAACCTCCTGCCTGCATCACTTGTTCTGTAATAGTTTGCATATGACTCTTGTGCAAAAGTTTATATTGAATTGCTGCATTTTTTTCAGGATGATTATAGCTTGGCTTTGTCAGATGTATCCCAGAGTCCAAGGTGCAGAAGTTAATGACACAATTGCTACACCTATATATTAACTTCTAATACTGGATACTTTAGAAAACGTTTCGTGTCCTGGTATATTTTATAGTACTGGGAACCAATAATTAAGTAACTGGAAAGGAACAAAATTAAAGAGTCAGTCCTCTGATAAATGGGATAGCTGTGATTAATTCTCCCTTAAATGAGTAGCTCAGCTGACATTAATAGGACAACTCATTTGAATCAAAGCAATGCATACTATAATAAAATGAACCACAGGCAGTGACTCATACAGCAGTAACTCTGTCTGGGTGTTAATGCCCCCAAACCACTGGGTGCCTTAGATTTTGGCCAATGGAGAAAATTGTGATGGGTGGGTGAAATGACATGTCTGAAGTCACCAAGAAACAGATGAGGAAGGAGGCATTAGACTGCAGGATTCTGAAGCCATCAATTATGTTCCTTCTGCTGTACTATGAAATTGGCACTTGATCAGTTGCAGGCTGATCTCATTTACTTTGCTTGTATCTGTGTGATGGCTGTATGTTTTCTGAGGAGGCTTAGGGACAGCTTTGTGACTATGGACTCACATGTCCCTAACACCATGTCCTTCCCTTCCAGGAACAAGCCTTTACAACAATCTCTGCAGAATCATGGCTGAATCTCTGAATGCTGTTGTTGTCTCTGTTGAGTGAGTAATCTAAAACTGATTAAGTAGTTTTAAGGTATTAGAAATATCTAGCAGTTCTTTTAGCTTCTCCTTTGCTAGTGGCTTCTCTGCAAGGCTTTAATGTAGACAGTCATTTTTTATGCCAGTCTGGTACCTTTTTCCTTTTAAAATTGCAACAAATTGGAATGCTATCAGAAATCCATTTGGGTTTCTAATTATTTTGGAATACACTGTGGGGTCTGGCAGTTTCCTGCTGCTCTCACAATCTCCCACTGTTCCAGTCCTCTCTTTTAAGCATTGTGCTTCCCTCAAGGGCAGAGGACTGCCAGACAACAGAGAAGCAGGGCTGCTTTTTTAACATGTTGAACAATTCCAAGGCAAACAAACCTCTTGACTAGCTAAATACATTACCTAGATGACTCCAACTTGATTGGTACTGTTCCTATCTTTATTGTCAACTTCAATATTTTCTTTTGCAAACCCAACCACTTGATAAAATTACTCAATTTTCCCACCTGCAGTTCATTACATACCAAGCTTTGGGATCTAATTGCAACTTAATTATATGGAGTTGATGTTACTCATTTAATGCTTATTATAGTGTATTTTAAAAGGTTGGGGGTTTTGGTTGTTTTTTGGGGTTTTTTTACTGTTTTGGTTTTTATTTTTGGAAACAATGAAAATGACAAAAGCAGTTATTGGTTATTCCAGACAAGCAGCAATCACAATATTGAAAAGTTCCTTATTATTCCTTTTCTGATTTATGCTGATATCATGCTGCCTATTGCTCTGAGTTACCATTACCTCCTCTCCTTAATCATTATATCCTTCAATCAAGGTGTTTGTATTCAATTAGCCAAGTCTAATTAGATTCCTTGTTGGTCTAATTGCACATCTCACTTTCACAATCTATGCACAGTTTACTGTTACACAGTTTTGCAAGAAGCTCCCAAAGGACACTCTCAGGTTCCTGTATATACAAGATACAGATTGCTTTCTGACAGCAGGTCACAATTGGAGTTTGAAAGTTGTAGTCTGAAGTTTAAAATTTATCCTGCACATGAATCTTCTTTAGCTTACAATCTAAAGATGTTTTGAGTCAGAGAACTGAATTTTGGTTCGCTAGGCTTTACTGAGAAAGTGTAAAATCTGTAGTTTGAAAAGCTGAAAACTTTGCTTTGTACCATAAGGCCCAGTAACAAGTCTTGGATGTCTAATTACTCAGTAAACACAAACACATTTCTCCTGCACTGTTATTTAGAAGCTGAGAAAGCCTCATGACTGGGATTCAGCTGCTGGCTCTTCGTGGCAGACTGCTTGCTCTCTCTGTGCCTCCATCCCCCACCTGCCCAATGGGTACATTTCTGCTCCTCTCCTTGATAAAGGAAAGGAATTATTGTATCTGTTGCACTGGAGAAAATTGGAATTACCTAATTTCTTGGCTATTGTTCGTTTCATGGCACAGAGGGATAGCAAGGTTTATCCTCTCCTGACATCAGTAAAAATCTGGGAAGCAGAAGTGCTCAGGTGTCTGGCTCAGCCAAACAGGAGCGTGTTGGGCGTGTACAATTTACTCACCCTCGTACTTGTTAAGGTGGCAATTTGGATCCAAACCAGGCAGAGTGTAATGACTCCCTCGCCAAGGGTGTTTTAACTATTGATTTTTATAATGCATGATGAAATCCTCCATTGGGAAATCCTAGGAAAGTGCTGCACGATTTTATACTATCTTGGTGTCATTCATGTTTAGTACGTTCATCTTAATTTTTCCAAATTAGAACATTGATTATAAGATTAAGTCTTACATACACATTCAATGCATAGCCATTACACACCTTCTACTTCTTCTGTACTATTTATCCTAATGAAATACTTACTTCCTGTTAGAATTCTCTTGATATCACCTGTAAATTCTAAAGGAGAGGTACAATAAAGCAGAGGTAGGAATTGTTTCTCATCCCTTTCGTTTTGCAGGTACAGGCTGGTGCCTGAGGTGTGCTTCCCCGAGCAGTACCACGATGCTCTTCGTGCAACAAAGCATTTCCTGCAGCCTGATGTCTTAGCTGAGTATTCAGTGGACCCCAATCGAATTGCAATCTCTGGGGACAGTGCAGGAGGGAATTTGGCAGCTGCTGTGTGCCAGCAGGTAAAACCCACTGAGTGTTCTGTATTGCACTGCAGCAGTCCAGCCCAGAGAGGCTGGCAGGTTCTTTGTGCTGCACCATCACAAGGTGATGTGCCACCCCTAAAAACAGAAAGGTAGAAAGCCAAAATCTGCTCATTTTCCTTCTGTAAAGTGACTCAGTCACTATTATGAATCACATAGGTTGTGATGTGTTGTTACAGTCACAAGTTGTTATGGACCAGAGTTCAAGAGCAAGTCGCTAAATTACATCTTTTTAACCTCTTTTGCTGGTGAACTCCTTATTTTTCCAAGTAGGCATAATTTCTTAATATGGTTGCCTATTTTTAGATAATTGTCTCTGGAAATATGCTTTTATTTCTTTCAAATACAAATGAGGGACAAAATATACTGTAAATGGAGCTTAATTCTTCTGTTAAATTGTCTTCCTGTGGCATTTTGCAATTTTAAGGAAATTTCTTTTGTGTATCTGCAGTTTAAATGTAATCTGAATTTGATCTAGTAAAGAATTTAAAAGAAACCTGAGGCAAGTAATATTTTTCATGGTTGAATGAAATCTTATTATTACTTATTCCTATTTCCATAACCATTAGTGATAAGAAAGCAGATACCATGTCCAGACAACTAATTATCATGACAACCTTGCAATATTGAATTAGGGTGGAAAAATTAATAAGAGACAATTACAATAAAAGCACCAGTATTGAGGACTGATAAGCATGATTGTACCACGTTTTGGAAAGAGCATTCCTAATTCGATTTCCTGATGCATAATTCTTTTTAAACAAGATGAGACACGATAGGGCACTGGATATCTTGTGTAGAAGACGAAACAAAGAGTTTGCTGACTCTTCCAAAAAGGCAGTCAGGGGGCACCAAATGTGGAACTGATAGACTCAAATCAAGTGCAGGTCGAGTCAGACACAGGGGGTTGCTTCTGCACCAGGTGAGTCTCTGCTAGAAGAAATTGTGAATGCCAGCAATTTGCGTTGGCTGAAAAAAAACCCCAATTAGATCAATTCGTGGAAGAAAAATCCATGGAAAGCTCTTAGGAGCAAGAGTAGCTTCTTTGATTCAGGAAATCTTTCTGGTGCCACTTGTTCAACTGGGCACTGCGTTAGAGAAATGTTATGTTACCCTACATGTTTTTTTCTTCTTCCTCCCTTCAAAAAACTTGTGCCACTGGTTTCTGTTGGGAACAGGATGCTGGGTCTGCCTGAATGGCCAGCTTACGAGAGGAAAAAAAAGATCAGGCTGCTGATACTTCAGAAAAAACCACATGACCTGTGTAAGAGCAGAATTCACTCTAGAACTGTCAAATGAATGCTTGCTTCTCTAAAGTTCCACGCTGACACGTGTTTATCTTCTTTACAATCTTGATTCTGTCCCGTGTATTTCGCACAGCTTAGCAAAGATGAGGATTTGACCGTCAGGCCGAAACTGCAGGCCTTGATTTACCCAGTCCTCCAGGCGTTCGACTTCAACACGCCTTCCTACCAGCAGAACATGAACATGCCCGTGCTGCCTCGCTACGTCATGGTCAACTACTGGATCGACTACATCAACGGCAACTACGACCTGGCTCACGAGCTGCTGGTCAACAACCACACGGCGCTCAACGTCGGCCGGGCCCTCTCCTTCCGCGCGCGCCTCAACTGGACCTCCCTGCTGCCTCCCTCCTTC
>VYXD01012356.1:71875-84396 GCA_013397195.1 Hylia prasina | reverse complement strand
CGAGCTGCGGCTCAAGGTGGATTTTTTCCGCAAGCTCGGCTACTCCTCGGAGGAGATCCGCGTCGTGCTGCAGAAGCTGGGCCTGGGCGCCGACACCAACACGGTGCTGGGGGAGCTGGTGAAGCACGGCCCGGCCGAGCGGGACGGCCCCGAGGCCCCGCCCGAGCCCGGCGAGGCCCCGCTGGTCCCCCGGGGCGGCGCCGGCAACAAACCCCCGGCGCCCGGCCCCGAGGAATCGGAGAGCGACAACCTGAAGCCCATCGTCATCGATGGCAGCAACGTGGCCATGAGGTGCGTCCGGGGTGGGCGCGGGGCTGGCGCTGTGTGCCCGCCGGGTGCGAGCGCTGCCGGGACGAGAGGCTGCGAGTGCCTCGCTCCGAGCAGCCGCTTCTGGGTGTTTGGAAGGGGGCTGGTAGTGTTTTCCGAGGTGCCTCTCCAGCACACCAGGACGAGCATCACGTTTGCCGGTGCGGGCCCTCCTTGCCCGCCCGGAGCCAGCAGTCACGGGGCAGTGATGAGGGCAGCGGTGCTTCATTTGAAACAGACATTTCCTCCCGTGCTCTAGCGCTGAGGGGATAACTGAAGAGACGTGGTTCTCTCAACTAGTGGCTTTGTGTAAGTTTCCGTAGCAGGAAGTTGCTCAATAAATAATTATAGGGTTAATGTGAGAAGGCTTTGTAATATGGAGACGTGTCTCCGAATTGTGCCTCTTGTGTTTTGGTGAATCTCTGTCCAAGAGATGAGATCTCATCCAGCGATGAGATGTCAAAGGTGTTGCCAAGGCAGGGCTGTGGCTCGTCCTCAGCGTTTCACGTGCCCCAGTGTTGCTGGAGCAGGTCCTGTTGGACGCTGTGACCAGAGCCCCCAGTATCCATGAAGATCCGGAATCTCAGGGCTGGATATGTATTGGTGTGATGTCCCCCGTTTTCACCCTGGCTTTGCTCCCACGATGGTGAGCACTGCTTGCCCTCACCCCAACCCCTGCAGTAAGTGTTCCCCACCTCTGCATAGCAGGGGTTCTGGGTCTTGAAATTTAACGCACCACGTTCTGAGCTGGGTTCTGAAATCCCATTTCTGTTGCAGCTCAGAAGCCGCCTGCTCTGTTGTTTATGTTTGTGCATGCAGGTTCTATAAAAAATAACCCTGGGTGCAGGTGGAGCTGCCGTGTGGGTTGCAGTAGGTTTGTCTGAGGTGAAAGTGCTGCGTGGAGGTTTGTTTGCAGGTGTGGTTTTGCCAAGCCCTGGCTGCCAGTTCTGAGAACAGAGCTGAGGAAGATGGGGCACAGAGTCCCAGGGCAAACAGGGAACGGCAGTGGCAATGGGACAGGGCTGCAGAGTGAAAGCTGTGCCTGGCATCCCTGAGGAGAGCCTGTTCCAGTTCCTGCCCTCTCCAGAGCTCTGGGGACACTTTGGAAAATGGCCTGTTGTGAGCCCAGGCTGATAAGTGACTCTGGCACCAAAGTTTACCTTGGATAAGGGCTTGGGCTTTAACAGCAGGATTAGCTATGTTTGTTAAGGAGGAGCCTCTTACTGGGGAAAGTTACCCCAAAATGCAGAGGGGAAATCACGGCAGCTGTGAGTCAGGGCAGGCCAAGGCCCAGGGTCTGACATGAGAGAAGCAGTCTGGCTTTTTTTAAGCAACTTGCTAGAAGGGGAATTCCATTCTGAAACTTCCTGTATTGATGGTGTGATGTTCCCTGCTGATTCATTTGCAGTGTGTACAGCGGCCTCCCTCAACAGCTCTTGACAAACTTATGCAAATCATAGTGGAAATTAGCTTTTACTTCCTTCTAAGGGAATTTTTCTTTGGCTGCTGCCAAATCAGATCAGCCCAATTAGCTGCCTTCTGGAGATTTGAGGTTGGTAGCAGGGACTCAAAAAATAATAATAAAAAAAACAAGAAACAAAAAAAAAATCCACCAGAAAGGATTTGGTTTTCACATTTATCTCTAAAAAACTGTAGTAGCCTGTGCCTGGCTATTTATAGCTATGTCCATCTGATATTGGAGAAAACTTTTAGAGCATCTTCTGATGGTGATTGTCAGCCTGCTGTAATTTGGATTCGTATTGGAGGTGTGTTAGGTGTCTCTTTAGGTGTTAGTTCTGTCGCCAAGTGTTTAGTTCTAGAATAAGGACTTTTGTACAGCTCTTCAACTTTCTTTGTAGCTTCAGAGAAAGGGTGAGGCCTGGAGGGGAAGTGAAACTTCTCTGTAGTGGTGCTGCAAGAGTCCCACTGCAGGAGTGGCTCTGGAGAGGAGCTGAAACGTCATTCAGGTGCAGATGGAAGGAGTAAGGCTTGGGACAGGCAGTGCCCAGGTGAGGAAAATCTTCCTGAATTCAGAGAGCAGTTCCCCTTCTGGTGCATCTTCCCAGAATGCTGTCACAGAACACGGGCAGTTGGATCCCCACAGTGACATATCAGTCTGGAATGGAAGTGCTGAAAGCTTGCCAGAAACACTATCAGCAGAAGAGCTGATTGCACTATAAATACTACTGCTTGTAAAACAGGAGGGGCAGTTCCTCCTAGAAGCTCTGGAAACGTATTGATATGACCTAATGAATAATTAGGAAGCTTTTTGCATCAGTACGTGGCTTCTGACAAGGTTGCCAAACTTTGTTCTCCAACTGCCATGAGCTGTTCGCTCGTGCAATGCTGATCACAGGAGATGTTGCCATTTTGTGCAAGCACTGCATTTGTAGATGAGGTTTTGAGCCATCATGGAATGAATCACCTTTCCTTGAGGTGAGAGTGCATATAAAATGCCTTGTTTTCCTGAAGTGACCAGAGCAAGTTTGCAAGCAAGGCCCCAGTGAGGTGCAGTGCACCCCGGCAGGAAACAGCCGCTGGCACTGGCTGTCAGAGTAGCACAAAGGGGTTTGGATCACGTTGTGCTCTGGGCTAAAAATAACCATCAGAAGTCCAGGGTTGAAGCAGAGGCTGTTTCAGAGCAGCTGCAGCAGTTCCAGCTGCTGTCTCCCTCCCAGTGAGTGTTTGGGTGTTTTCTGGTACCCTGAGGTGCTGAAATGAACAGGGTGCTGGGCAGGTCCCAGTGAGGGTGTTGTTACACCAGACAAGCACCTGTTTGCTGCCTGTGCCCCTCAACACTCTACTGAAGCTTGTCCTAGTTGCCAGCTCCCTTTGCTTTGCATTGCCTGACTAACGTGTGCTGAATCATGAAGGAATTAAAGTCTTAATTTCCTCCTTTGCAGCCATGGCAATAAAGAAGTGTTCTCGTGCCGAGGCATCCTGCTGGCTGTCCAGTGGTTCTGGGACAGGGGACACAAGGATATTACAGTCTTTGTGCCATCGTGGAGGAAGGAGCAGCCCCGACCAGATGTGCTCATAACAGGTATGAAATAGATGAAAACCAAAAGTAGCTTTTCAGGCTGACTGCTGTGTCACTTAGTGAGCTTGCAGAGTTCTGGCTAAGTCAGTAATTAACTTCAGAACGGAAAGTCTGAGTAGTAGGAGCTGCAATGAACTGAACTGACCAGGGAGAATTAGTCATTAACTTCTCCCCTAAGCCAGCTTTTGCCTGAATCTGTTGGAATATTCAGAAAACAAGGAATACTGCTCTGCTTCCTTACATCTTGTCTTTTATTTCTTGATTTTTTTTTTCATCTTTCAGGGATACACTTTGTGCTTTATATTTAACTGAAGTATATTTATCCAGAATCATTCAAGCTTGAGGGGAGCTCGCTCTGAACTTGCAGAGAGCTGAGACTTGAGTAACTCAGAGCAGCGACAAGCAGGGTTGAACAGGGTCTGGGTCGCGGACAGAGCAGTGACTTCCCGTGGATTTCTTTCACGGATTTCTTTATTTACAACGTTGCTTTATCCATGTGAGGGGCCGTGCGGGGGCGCGTGCCCTCACAGCTGTGTTTGCTGCAGACCAGCACATCCTGCGGGAGCTGGAGAAGAAGAAGATCGTGGTGTTCACGCCGTCGCGGCGCGTGGGCGGCAAGCGCGTGGTGTGCTACGACGATCGCTTCATCGTGCGCCTGGCCCACGAGTCCGACGGCGTCGTCGTGTCCAACGACACCTACAGGGACCTGCAGAACGAGCGGCCCGAGTGGAAGAAGTTCATCGAGGAGCGCCTGCTGATGTACTCCTTCGTTAACGACAAGTATGGCTGATGCCATCAGGTTTTGGCTTTTTAGGGGGTTTTGGGGTTTTTTTCAGGTGCTGTAGTGTGTTATAGTGTATAACGCTGAGTGTAGAGTGTTAGTGAGCTCTCCTCGCGTTGTGCTGAGACAACACCATCCTTCCAGGCCTGAGATCCAAGGGCACCTTCTGCCTCAGACCCCAGAAATATAAACAGAAGTGAATCAGGGAGGGGAACAAACTGGGGGTACCTGACTTCATTACCTGCAGCTGCAATTGGAGAATTAACCCCTGATGTGCAAATGGACCAAACTTATTTCTGTCTGAAAAACTCGTGCCATGGTCCATGTTGGGTGCAGCCTCTGGGAGGCTCTGACTGCCCAGGGTGTATCTGTTGAAGGCCTTTAATAAATCCCTACTTTATTCTCCTAGCTCTGTCCAGCCTCTGTCATAGGCAGCCACTCCAAGGCATCATGGTCACGTCTTCCTGGGCTTTTAAGAAACATCTGTGTGAACACACTGGCTTGTTCTAATGAAGCAGTAGCAAGTGATGCATGAGAAGAGCAAAAGGCCAATGAAGAAATAAAGAAAAGCTGTAGGATACAAAGGCAGAAGAAGTTGGTGCCATCCCAGTAGCTGCTCCTAATTTGGAGCTAGGAGCTCCAAGGAGAGCTTCAGGGTGCAGTTTCCTCACGGGACAGTTCTTAGTAGGCTCAGCAGCAGGCACTAATTCTGTTTGACAACCAAGTGTTGAACCTCTTCTGTGCCTGAAGGGAAGCATTTTGTGCTGGTGTGGGCTGGGTGGCAGGAAGGTTATCTCTGCTGGAAATGGGCATTGTAGGGCTCAGATAGGTTTTGATCTTCAATGAAATGGGAGGCTTTGAGAAGAAACCAAACCTGAACTCAAAAAAGTGACCTGCTTCTGACTGAGGTTTGTGTTGCTTTAGGTTTATGCCTCCAGATGATCCCTTAGGGCGTCATGGCCCCAGCCTGGATAACTTCCTCAGGAAGAAACCTGTAGTTCCAGAACACAAGAAACAGCAGTGCCCTTATGGTAAGACCTGCCTTCTTTATGTGAAGAACAAGGTGTCCGTGCAAGTGTCATTCGTAATCTGGTCAAATCCAGCTGCTCATTCCATGCTCTGGCTTTCCTTACAGGGAAAAAATGCACTTATGGAATTAAGTGTAAGTTCTACCATCCTGAAAGGATCAACCAGCCCCAGCGCTCGTTGGCTGATGAGCTCCGTGCCAACGCGAGGCTGTCTCCAACCAGAAGTGCCAGTGCCAAGGAGGAGAAGAAGGGGAAGCGGGGTTCCCAGGCAGAGCTCTTGTGCTCTGTGCCCACAGAGAGTGACAAGAGCTCTTTACAGAAGGTCTCTGCAGAGAGGAAGAGCTTGGCCCACAAAGCCAAGCCCGGCGACGTCGCGCTTCAGGCCAAGGGCCGTGTGTCAGGCAGCGTCTCCCCTGACAGGTACCAGCAGCCTCCCATGGACTCTCTGTCTTACATCTCTCAGGAGCGCCTCGACTCGGGCATCGGGTCTCTGGAGAACCAGCTGTCTGACATGTGGCCCCACAGGTGTTGCGGTCCCTGTGACCATTCCCACGCGGAGCAGGTGGCCGTGTGCGCCTGCGGGCGGCAGAGACCCGCGTACCCCCCCAGCTTGGAGCAGAACGGCCTGGTCCCTTACAAGCACGGCTCCCGCAGATCCCCCTCCCCCGGTGCCGGCTTCCTGCAGTACAGCCCCGAGGTGTGTCCCTCGGGAGCTCCCCGCTCTTTCTCAGGCTACGGGGGGCAGCGGGGCCCGCGGGGGGAGGCGGGTGCGGCGCCGCCGTGCTGCCGCGAGTTCTGGTCCGAGCCCTTCCCGGGGCTGCCCGAGCCCCGGCGCGGCCCCGGCCCGGCCTGCGGGGACTCGGGGCCCTGGGCCGGCTCCCAGCACTTCGCTGAGGAGCGTGCCAGCGTGCACGTCAAGCTCTGCGGCATCTTCCACCCGCACCTGGTGGACGCCGTGATGAGCCGCTTCCCCCGGCTGCTGGACCCGCAGAGGCTGGCAGCAGAGATCCTCACCTACAAGGCCCAGAACCCGGGCGTGTGAGGCAGGGGTCGGGGCACACAGGCATGAGGAGCTCGAGGGGCTGCTTTTGCCTCTGCAGCTGCCACAGATGCCTTCTGAGTGCTCCTTATTCCTTTGGAAGCACTGGGCTCCACCAGACGTGGTGTGCTCGCTGCAAATTCTGCTCAGCTATGACTGCGTGCCTGTGGGAGAGGTGAGAACAGCCCAGCGTCTCACCTGCCCCAGGGGCTGCTAAGCAGGAAGGGAGACTGCAGCTCTAGAGCAGGACTGTTCCTTTGGGCTTCATGGGAGTCTGGCACACCCTGAGTTCCTGCCGTTGTCCATAACTGGATGTGAGAGAAGTGGCTGCTCTTTGTAGTGGCCTAAGGCTAGTGTCTGAGGACCCAAGTGCTTTGTCAATGCTGTTAGATCCCAGCTAAGCCTCTTTACTAAATCCCACCATTCAGATCTGTGGCAAATGTTGGGTTACTAATGTAATCTGAAGCTGGGTTTATCCGACTGGTTTTACTGGTGTGCTTGAACGATGTTTTCCACACCCCTCCCACCTCAGCTTATCTCCCCGAGGTGAGGCAATTCTGCCACAGGGACCACAAGTGCTTAGTGAGCAGCTGAGCTCCCAGGAGCACGGTGCTGCTCAGGAGGAGCAGCTGGACACTGCTGCACAGCTGTGGGAGCTGTGTGCTGGACATGTGCTGACAGTGTCAGAGCAGGTGGGCCAGCTGAGCATGCTGTCAGTGCTGCTCTGGAGCTGTCCCTGTCCCAGGCTGGCTCTGTGCAGCACTGACAAGGATTTGTTACGTGCCTTTTTGCCTTCAGACAGCAATAGAACAGCTGCAGTCACATCTGGACTGCTGCCAGGGGCCTTCCCCAGGAGTCTTTAATATTTTATGCTGTAAAGCTGTTGCTTCATCTTCTTCCTCACCAATATTCCCCCGTCCCCTTTGGCTGTGCCCAACTAGAGCAGCATCCAGAAGTGTAGAATGACTTACTTGGCAAGACTGTTTCATTTCCTCTTACTCTGTAAGATATTTTCTATTGTAGGTACTGTAAGAGACTTTAAATATGCAAAACCAATTGCTGTAGTAATTGGTTCTGGTCCTGGAGTTTTGCTGTGCAAGGGATGCAGAAATGTTCCTGGCACATGCAGGCCAGAAGCAGTTGATTTGTTGATACACATTGTATCTGTGTGTGTTGTTGTTTTCTAAATACAATACGCCCTTCTGTGGTTAAACCAAGGTTATTGAGTGGCAGATTAGGAAGGGGAGAGAGGAAGGCAGCTGGTCCTGAAACCCTCCTGGGAGCAGCGTTGTCTATTCCTGCTCTTCCCTCTGATGTCCAAGGAATGACCTGCCCAGACTGGCACCATGTGCCATGAGACCACAGGGACACAGAAACCTGTATACCTGGTGAATAATGATACATTACTAATTAGTAATGTTTCATGTTAGTAAGCAAAATGCTTCTTAATTTTAAGTAACCTGATACTTTGCATATTCGTAAATTACAGAGAAAATGGTTGTTGATGTTGTTCAGCACCTTGCTGCTTGCAGTTTTAATCAGTGCTGTTCTCACATCAGCCACGTGTTATTGGCAAGGTGGGTTTGGGTTTCTGGTGGAATGCTGGTATCTGCTGCCTCTCTTGCAATGAGAAGATGAACATTTTTACTCCCCAGCTGACACTTGCTGAACTTCCTGTCTCACTCTGCAGAATGGCCATGTACTGAATAGCCATGTGAAGGCCATGGCAAAGAAGAACTGTGTTATAGAAATAAAAACTGCTGAGTTCACACCTTTGGTCTCTGGTGGCTTTGTGGAGGAACATTTAACATTTTGGTTGGCTTTCCAGGGAAGTGAGAGGAATTATCCTTCCTCCCCGGGTTCCTGTGGCAGGCTTTGATCTCTGTGTACAGTGTGAGGGCTGGTTATTGACAGGCTGTTAATCGATGCAGGGACACCACAACCTCCATGTGCTGTGGCAGATAAGGGCTTGTGCTGTTTATTTGGCTTTCTGGGGTTGCTCAGTGCCCGGGGCAGGCCCTGGCAGGGCAAGGGGACGAGCAGCAGACTGCAGTGTGCGTGTCTCAGGTGCTAAAGCACAGCACACTCCTGGCAGTTTCGGACTCAGGGTGGGTGTGTTTGGCTTTAAGGGGCAATTCCACAGTACAGCCTGGAAATAAATATGTATTTTATCCAGTTACAGTACATCTGTGTCAGGTGTTGAGTGTGGAGTGTGTGAATGGTAGCATGTCCAGATTTTGCTCTGAAGATTTGTTATGGACTGGAAGTGCAGCAGGAATATCAGTGGTGTAAGGATCTTCCCCTCTCGCCTGCTCCACTGCAGCACAGCCTGTTCTTATCTCACTGCTTAAATAACTTTATGGTCTGTATTGAAACTTGTGCTCTTCATTTACCACAGGGCAGTGACCCTCCAGTTAATCAGAAACCAGGGAGGCAGGTGCTCCCAGAGACCAGCTGCAGCTCAAAACAAACCTGCAGCCTCACAGGCTGCAGAGTCTTTATTGACTGTGGGAGAGGAAACCTCTGGGGACGTCAGTGACAGAGCTCGTGTGGCTCTGTGTGTGTGTCAGGGCTCTGAGCACACCTTTAACCAGGTGAGCAGTTTGCTGCTCTCCCTAATAGCATCTGTTGCTGCAGGTTTAAAGGCTGGTGTTCCTGTAATAGACAATAGGTAATTCTAGTTTTACAGGATGTGTAGAGGGGATGAATGTTTGTTTCTGTGTCTCTCAAAGCTGCACTAAGACAGAATTAAGTAAATTAGTGCAGAGGTTCATTATCACAACCAGGAGAGGAGGAGCTGGAGCTGACTGACTTTGGCTGTGATGTTTTATTGCAGTTTGGGAGGGTCAGGCCCTAGGACAGATGTGGTGGAAGTTATTCCCCAAAGTGCTGTGTGCTGCTGGGGCAGCCAGCAGGGACTGCCACACTCCCCCTGCTGTGCTCGGAATTTTCTCCTTCATTCACACAAAGTTCTGTGTCCCCATTTCCCAAGCTCACTGTGGTGCCAGAGATTTGGGAAATGGGAATGCTGATGGGACATTTTTTGGGGGAATGCTGATTGGAAGTGGTGCTGCTGCACATTTTTTCCTCTACACCCTCGTCAGTGCCAGAAGTGGTGGGGCTGCCTGCCTGGACATCCTGGCAGCCCTGCTGGGGCTGTTGAGGTGGGGATTTTGGGGTGCATCCTCTGGCTCAGCACTTCCTGGGGCTTGGGCGTAGAGCCTGCTGTGAGTGCTGGGTGTTTGCTTTGTGCTCCTGGGCGAGCCAAACTGGGTCAGAGCTGTGTCAGCTGGGCTGTTGGAGGGAAGGAGGTCACACTTGGGCCTGTTGGAGGTTTCCTGTGCTCAGGGGCTTCCCAGCCCTCATCCTGTCAGCTGTGTGCCACCGAAGCCTCGTGCTGAGCTTCAGGAGGGGCTGGTTCCTCCAAGCAGGCCAGTCTGCTCTCCAGGGCGTGCTCACCTCTCCCCTCCCCATGTTCACTTCTCTCACATGAATACCCTGAATACCCTGGTGTTCCCCAAAGCCCTGTCTGGGGCAGCAGCAACCTGCTCAGCCCTCCTGACAGAGCCACTGAGGCCCCAGGACTGGGGAGCAACGTTGCACAAGTGTGTTGGAGTAAATACAGCCCCAGGTGAAGCAATAGGGCTTTGGTGTGGTGCCTGGGGAAGGTTTCCGTGGCCTGGGAGGTGGCTCTTGCCTTGCTGAGGGGCTGCAGAGCTGGTGGCTGTAGCTAATGCTGCTTGATGTCAGCCTCTGCCTCCTGCACCCTGGCCCCCGTGGGCTGGCTGGGGATTTCCAGCCCCAGGATTGCCACAGAGAGGGGAATGACGGCTGCAGCAGGAGCAGGACCTTGTCACATCACATGGATGCTGCTGTGGTTCCTGCGGGAGGAGCGGGGCCAGCCCGGGGCTGGGCTGTCACTGCAGCAGAGCCCCAGAGCAGCTCCTCTGCAGGGCCTGGGGTACTTCGGTGTCCCGGGGCTGTCCCACCCCCACCCCACCGGGGCCAGGTGGGTGCAGGGTGAGTCAGGGCGCTGCTATTCGCGTTGCATCAGTTCCCCGCGTGTGGGAGCTGCACGGGCACGTTGGGAGCACAGATCCTGCCCGCTGCTGGAGCCCGGCCCTGGCCCCTGCTGGTCCCAGCTCTGCTGCAGCCGCAGCCCATCCTGTCCCCCTCCCCAGAGCACTGGGGGCCGCTGCAGCTGTCCCAGCTCTGCTGGGCAAAGACCAGGCACACACAACGGAGGAGAGCAGCTGCCTGTATTGAACAGTGGGAGCCCGGGGCAGGACACAGCCCCCCTGTGCCGGGGCAGCCCCCAGCCCCGCGGGGCTCTGCTCCCGGGCCCGGCTGCTCTGCCCAGGGAGGGGCTCTCTGCCCTGCCTGGGGCCCGGCTGCCCTTGGCCCCTGTCTCAAGGAGGAGCCAGCCCCGGGTTGCAACACGTGCGGGAGCAGCTGAGGGAGAGGATGGATGTGGGCAATCAGGAAGTCAGTGGGCGAGTTTTGCAATCCCTCACCCCAGCCCGAGGTGACTGAAGCCGGCGCTGACCAGACTCCGTGTTCCTGGAACCTCCCAGCCAGCAGCAGAGCAGAGGATGCTCCTGGTGGGCTTTGCCAGAGGCAGCCCCTGTGGGGCACGGTCAGCCCTGGCGTGTCCTGGGGCAGACCCAGGGCCCGCGGCTTGTCCTGACCCGCCTCCAGCCGGTTCCTGCTCCTGGGAAATGGCCACAGTTCCGCTGGATGGGGCCGGGCCCAGCCGGCACCGAGGGATGGAGGCACGTACAGGGTCCAGCCGGGACTGCACCAGCCTGGCCTGTGTCCTGCAGGGCCTGGGCAGGGAGGAACGTGTGGATCCTTCCTGGGCTGCTGAGGCCCTGCTCACTCCTCCACTTACATTTTCTGCCTGTCAGGCTGGATGGAGCCCCGTGCTTGCCGCGGTGCCTCCCTCCACTGGCGTCCTGGAAAAGAGCAAAGGAGAGAGAGGAGCCGCCAGTGGGAGCGCCCAGCCACGCTCCTGGTGGGAACAGCTGCAGAGAGCTGGGAGCCTTTCCCAGCACCCACCTCCCTGCGCTGCCCAGTGCCCAGGTGGGAGCTGCTGGATTGCCCATGGATTGCCCATACTGCCCATTAGCAGAGGTCATTGCCCCGTCCCCAGCTCCTGGCTCCCTGTGCCCCCCCCCTAATTCCCAGCCCTTACCTTCTGGGCTCTCTCCCTCACTCCCACTGGCACTTTGCTCCTCTGCTTCCCCTGGCAGCTCGGGGCTCTCAGCACCGTTCAATTGCCACGGCAGCTCCTGCAGCTGCAACAGGGGCTGGGGTGAGGCTCCGGGCCGTGGGAGGGGACAGAGGGCTGCCAGCCCCGGGACTCACCCGCTGGCGCAGGCTTTGCTGCTCCCGCAGCAGCTCCAGGAACCGGCTGCTCCACAGAAGCTTCTCGGCGCCCAGCTCGGAGCAGAGGAAGCACACGTCGGCCTCCAGCGCCTCCAGCCTGCCCAGCACGGCCTCGCTGGCCTCGCCACGCCGCTGCCCCACCGCTGCCCTGGCACCACAGCTCAGCTGCTGCCAAGCCCCAGGGCACCTGCCAGCCCCAGGGACAGCCCTGGCACAGGGACCCACCTGTCTGTCCAGGCTCCCAAGCAGAATCTGAGTCCGCGTCCTCCTGGCTCCCCTCCAGCCTCAGCTGCAGGGCTGTGCCGAGCTGGAAGCCAACGCGGACACTGGGGGCTCACAGATGGCACCAACCCTGTCCGGGGACCCCCGGTGCCACCCAGCAGGCCGCGTCACCGAGCTCAGTGCCGGGGCGTTCCCCCGGGGCGTTACCTCCTCGGTGACCTGGAAGGCGCCGTCCCAGCAGCTCTTGTAGCACATCAGCAGGACCTGGGGAGAGGACGGCTCACAGCTGCACAGGGATTGCGCCCAGCAGCGCCCCGGCTCCGGCCGCACGCCGCGTTTGGAGCCGGCGCAGGTGCGTGGGGGTCCCTGGGGAAGGGGCTGTGTGGTACCCACCCAGGTGAGGCTCCAGAGCCCGCGCAGCCCCCGCAGCGCCGTCCCGCAGAGCCACAGGAGCCCCCGGCCCCCGGCGCGCAGGAGGCGCCTCCAGCAGGGCTCGGGCGGGGCGCGGTGCCGGCCCATGGCGCGCTGGGGACCGGGAGACATCGCTGGGAGCCCCGGGCACCGCGGGGCCACGGGCTGTCGCCACCAGCCAGGACAGCCAGAGGGGCCCGCAGCGTTTGCGGGGCCGGACCCCGCCCGGGGACCCCCGGTGCCCCCCCCCGGTGCCCCCTTACCCAGCCGGGCGCCGGGCGCGGCCCCTCCTGCCCCGCGGGCGCC